>JALPQI010014586.1:0-21022 GCA_025490895.1 Thaumatotibia leucotreta
TTTTTTGCATTTTAAGACACCACGTGTATACATGACTTAATGAAATACGTGGCTGCCAACCTAATTTTAAAGTCTTTTCTGATGAACAGTTAACCATAGAGGAGCTTTCTTTTTTAATTTAGACGTCTTCCGCCCGACCTTGATGATGAATAAAATTGTGTTTGACTATTTCTAAAATTTACAATTTTATTTAAAAATAAATGTGTGGTCGTAGAAAAAGCACTGTATGCAACATTGTTTAACTGAGTCAAATGCTCGTGGCGTCTTTAATAACAATATTCGGCTTCGCCTCAAATTGTTACCCACGCCACGCCACTCACCTTTTTTGACCTCTCGTAAACAAGGGTTGCATAAAATACTATTATAATATGACGAACGGGCGTCAACGTCATCATAATCGCAATAAATTCCATTCCATACACTTTCACACATAAAAATAAAACGACCATCAAATCCATCAACCCATTACAATAAACGGAAAAAGAAAAGTGTTGCAAAAATAAACGAACCTTTTTTTATATCGAAGTACGCGTCCGGTCAGGTATAAAAATATATTGACGATTTCGGTCAACGTACTGCGTAGATACACTTTTCTTTATTTATTTTTGTCATGGGGTGTTTGCTGGTGGTAGGACCTCGTGCAGTTTCCGCCCGGATAGCTACCACCGTCTTACCCGTTAATCTGCCGCTAAATAGTTAGTACTGTGTTCCGGTTTGGGGGTAAGATAGCCGGTGTAATTACTGGCATAGAGGTAATCCATCTGAATCCTCAGGGTAGGCAGCGCATAGGCGATACTTTGGTCGCTATGTCAATGGGCCTCAGTTCCTGCTTTCCATCAGGTGGGCTGAGAGCTCAGTTGTCTACCTTCGTCACATTAAAAAAAATGTTAGAGCATAAAAAAAAGGTCTCACACAAATCGTCATTCACAGAACTATTTATTATCCTCATTGATAAAGTTTGTCAGCCTCCGTAGCCTAGTCGGTAGTGAACCTCCCGTCTTCTGCTTCGTAGGCAGGGGCCTACGAAGCTGGAGGTTTCGGGTTCGAATCCTGGCGAGGGCATTGTTTGTGTATTTATCACAAATATTTGTTCCTTGGTCATGGCCGTCTATGCATTTAAGTATCTATATGTATCTGTCTATTATATGTATATATCGTCACCTGGTACCCCATATCACAGGCCTTAATTGAGCTTACCGTAGGCCTAGGTCGATTTGTGTAAGATGTCCCTAGATATTTATTTATTTATTGCTAACCCTCGTTAACAAATTCGCCCCTATTAAATGAACAACCTGTAGACATGAGAGTTTAGTTGTTTTTAAGTAACTATTTAACATTGCAACATCACCGCAAATGACATTACTTACTTTGATCTCGCAACAATTTGGTGCCATGTCACACTAAATCCCAGTATTTATGACGTGCGGGTTTAGGCGGCGACTCGCGCGGGTTAATTTGACACGGTCCCAAAATATTCGCCAAATGAATTACTGCGAAGGGACCGTGGCAGAATAGTTTTTTTAACATGTTTAATAAATTCTGTATGTTTGTCTAATGGTGTGGATTTGTGGTTTTGATTCTGGTGTCTGACGGCTGGATTTATAATTATACGATTATGTTTTTAAACTGTTTTATTAACTTCACCCGCGTATCAACTGTCGTCGATGCTTCAAATCTTGTGATCGATTTTTCGACCACTTCTACTGCACCGAAGTCAATGGAATTTGGAACTCGTATCATGTCCTCATGACAATGCAGATGTACTGTTTATTTTAGGACGAAATGGAATTTTAGTAGTACTATTAACTGAGGAATAAATATTTTAATGATAAATGCACAAAAGGACTTCATCGGAATTTGAATTCGCCTGAAATTTGGAGCTGTCGAAAAAAAATTCTACTACTCCTCTGGCGCAATGACCCAAAGTGAAAAGTTCTTGAATTTCGGCGTTTTTGCGAATTCTCCAGCCAGCTCATCATCATCATCATCATATCAGCCGAAAGACGTCCACTGCTGAACATAGGCCTCCCCCAAAGATTGCCACAATGACCGGTCCTGCGCCACCCGCATCCAGCGGACTCCTGCGACCTTCACCAGGTCATCGGTCCACCTTGTGGGGGGCCTACCCACGCTACGCCTTCCGGTACGTGGCCGCCACTCAAGAACCTTCCCGCCCCAACGGCCATCGGTTCTACGCGCAATGTGCCCCGCCCACTGCCACTTCAGTTTAGCGATTCGGAGAGCTATTTCGGTTACTTTGGTTCTGCTGCGGATGGTCTCATTTTTAATCCGATCACGCAGAGAGACTCCTAGCATAGCCCTCTCCATTGCCCTTTGGGTGACTTTGAGCCTTCTTATGAGGCCCATTGTAAGCGGCCACGTTTCAGTACCGTATGTCATCACTGGCAACACACACTGATTAAAGACTTTCGTCTTCAAACACTGCGGAATATTGGACGAAAATATGTGTCGTAGCTTCCCGAACGCTGCCCAACCGAGTCGGATTCGACGATTGACCTCTTTCTCGAAGTTGGACCTACCTATACTTCGTTTTATTTAAGATTAGAATTATCTGTCAAACGGGTGAACAAAGAAGCAGTGGTCGTAAACCTTCCTTCTTCGATTTCGGCCGATAACACTGAATTTCTCGGAACTTATGTACATACATATCATTTGATATTTACCGATAGCTGAACGCGTAGTTTTCACATTTATTATTAATTTGTTGGCAAAACTGTATTAAAAAAAAATTATAAGTGTTTTATAAGCAAGATGGGGCAATTTAGAAAAAAGCTAAATATTGAAGGTTTTCGTTTAGTGTTTGGCGGTTTTTAACTAAGTATTTTTTTATAAATTTGTAACTCATATCGTACCGATTTTACATTTACTGAATTTAATGAAGTTTACAGTCTAAAATTTAACAATATTTTCATATTTAATCTAGCTTACATTATGCACTCCCAGTACTTTTAAAAGTCATGCATTTAAGGATTAAAACTATCGGTATAAAAGCGGACACGGTGTCATAAAGACTGCCATATGCTTACCCATCGGCAACGTCGTTTAGTATATTTGTCGCCATTAAAATGTCTAAATGCTGCGTAATGTCTTTCAGTCGATCTGCTACACCACATCACCATATCTATTTGTTAGACTACAATCAAATTACCCGTGTTAACTCAGTTAAAGATCTTGGTGTTATCTTTGATCCGAAACTCACTTTCAATCAACATATCACATCTCTTGCATCCGACTGCTATAAAAGATTAGGTTTCATCACTCGCAACGCAAGTAACTTTACGAACCCTAAAACTCTGCAGTTATTATATACCGCACTAGTTAGGAGCAAAATCGAATCCGCCTCTATAATCTGGAGCCCACATGAAGCAACTCATGCCCTGCTCCTAGAAAAGGTCCAAAAAGTTTTTCTACGTTTCCTGTACAAGAAAACATATGGATACTACCCTTTCCTCTACCCCACCAAATTCCTACTCGGTACATTAGGTTTCAACTCCCTACAGGTTAGGCGCACTTATGACTTACTTTACATTATTTGTCAGATTCTTAGGGGCGATTCGGATTGCACAGAATTGACTACTAGGACCGTTGCTTTATTCGTTCCCGATAAATACTTGCGCAGCCGAAACCATCACCTCCTTGCTGAGGAGACGGCCCGCACGTTAGCTCACCAATTTTCCCCAATCCCACACGGACGTGTCTTGCTGAACAAACTTTTAACTACTTTACCTTACTGCGACTTATTTCATGAGAAGCCATCCACTTTGAAACCCCGTTTATTGAAGTTCTGCGAGGATATTAATTAATTATATGTATGTCATTATATTTTCTTAGTTTCGTTTTTAATGTACTTTGTCAAACAACGCATTGGCGTAAGCTGTAATGTTGTATGATATCTATTAAACAAATAAACAAATTATGGGCGGCTTTAATCTGGGACGGTTTAACGTAGTTTGAATTTGGTAACAAATTAGAAAATAAAACTCTGATGACATACTCTACATAGTTTTATTCACTGTCAGTGGAAGAGTCCGAGGACTTGGAACCACCAACGTTTATAATAAAATTTGCCACAGTGCTATCCTATTATATTATCTAATTTCATTTAAAAAAATATTTTCTTTTATAATGTTGTGTACCGTAGCCAACGATATGCCAGCAGTCTCAGCAGTCTTTTTCACACGGTCCGATTTAGTGGGATATTCCTTTCTATGGCACATTACTAACACTAATTTGTAAATATTCACCACCAATACCACCATCCGCTTTTCACTGGCAGTCAGAGGATTTTGCTTTTGCCGTTTCTTCTTTAGAGATGAAAAAACGTTAGCCGGAACCAGCTGCGACTTCATCAATTTTAAATGTGCACCAACAAACAAAATATCTAAATAGACTAATAATTAGTAACGAAATTGAACAAAAACGATAACATCAATCTTTAAGTAAGCTAACAGCAATAGAAAACACAACCGACTCAACCGACAAATCGAATAACAGATGGTGACAGTGACGTTTTAAAATTGTGTGAGAACTCTGCCTCTTTAGGTTTTTTAATGTACAACCTTTCCATGAAAAATTGCAAACGCAATTTATTAAAATTCTTATCTTTTCATCTTAGAATATAAATTAACTAATATTTTGTTTCTTATCTGTTCACAACACTGAGTAATGTATGTATAAATATAGCATCATAATGAATACGTGATATTTAATAACTCGTATTCACTGTTCGATCCGCAGAATGTGCCTGTAAAAAAACCTTATATCTCGTTCTGCAAAGGTCTTTCTAATGCTAAAAAAAACGAAGTATAACTGAATAGTTTGCCCTAGGTATATATATTCGTCTACAACTTCGAGTGTAAAGTCTCCGATTATTACGGGAGTTGGTGCTACATGGGAATTCGACATGATTTTCGTCTTATCCATGTTCATCCTAAGACCAACTCGCTCGGAGGCTTTACTGAGGTCAACGAGCATAGTACTTAAGTCCTCCAGCCAGCTATTTCACCATAATTACAAGTGTGACAATTCTAAAACATCACTGTTACTGACGTCACAGGCCTCCGTAGGCTACAGCTACCTTACTATTGGACGGTCCATGTCCGTGATTGCCACCGATGGTAAGCGGTAACTGTAGTCTATAGGGGAGACTAGGTATAAAAGTAACGCGGGATGAACGTAACAAATTCATTTAAATTTTTTCTACGACATCTATCCGAACGTCCTTCAGGGCATTAGATGCCATTTCGATTCCCCCCCTAACCTCAGTTACACCCACGGTGCTGTGACGGCAGGTTATGCGTGTAGTGCTATGGTCCCAGAAAAATGCGTCAAAAGTAAGTTTTTAACGATTTTTTCAATCTTAGCTAGATTTTTCGTGGTAAACGCTATAGCTTGCGTTTTGCATGGGTGTTGTAAAGTCACTAATCATTTACAGTTTGAGGGTTGCAAATCAATGTTTTAATGATGCTTTTTATGTTTTTTTGCTACGTGTTTGTGGGATTCTGGAAATTCGATACCCAGGGATGAAAGAAACAACTTGTTACTTTCATCCCGATTTCCAAATTGGAGGCTCATTGCTACACCTATGTGCTAGCGTTTATTAAATAACTCATATACTTAGTGCCTCTTTGTTGCAGAGTGTTTAATATACACAAAATAACAACAGACAGAAGTCCGCCAAAACAGAAATTATAGCCTTAGCTGCAGTTAAGGTGATCCTTTTTTTAAATGCCCTACAGGGACGCAGCAAAGACGTACCAACTGGCTCACATCACTTTATATAGACATGTAAAGTAAAGGAAAGCTTTACTTGAAAGTTCAACGGCCCTACCCAAGGCGGGATTTGTTTCTGGAAACAAATATTCACTGTCAATGAGGAGTAAAACACATTTTTTTATCATATTAGTTTGGTACATTGTATGATTAGCTTAGTAGTATACTCAGAAATAAGGACAATACAGAAAGCATTTAATTCCTTGGATTATACCTAAGCATTTGTTTATATGCCATTTAGAATAAGACAGAAAGTTGATTGCTCTCACGTCACTCATATTATCCTATAGGTATAAATTAATTTCGTCTCATATAATACCTAATGTTAATTACATTCATTCATTGTTAATGTTCGTCATTGAGATAGTGATATTGTAAGACTGTTGATTACTTAAAAATACCAATTACACATAATTATATTGATTATTTTATAGTTATTTACTTTGTTTCTATTATCCCTATGAACTGTTACAACCAGCCCTGGGGGTAGGGATAATTGCAACAAATTCCATCCTTCACTGTGAACCATTTTTCTGGAAAACTATTGGATGTATGAAGTTTATTTTGGTACCAAAAGATACATGAAATATGTGTCCATTGCACATAAAGATGCAAAGTTTGACAACTGCTACCAAAAAAATATGAAAAATCAAAAACTGAAAATTGTTACGTTCATACCTGGTCTCCCCTACCTACCTCTGATTGGAGAAATTGTATGTAAATTACAATTGTAGCACTTGTCAACGTGGTGAAATTGGGGCCTGGGTGCTTAGACAAGATGCCAATCGCTAACGCTTAATCGTCAATCGTAAACGAAAGGCAGCTAACTGTCTTTGTTGCACTAATAAGAAAGAGTGACAGAGAGGGAAAATTACGATACGCTACTAAGAGTTAGCGATTGGCAACTTGGCTAAGCATCCAGGTCTCTTTGTTGGCGCGAGGATTTTACGGAGAATCCGAAAGAAAATACACGGGATCTATTTAGGTTTTATTGTAGATTTTTTATTGGACTGACAGAACTCACAGCTGTGTGAGTTCTGTCAGTTCGTCGCGCTGCCGTAATATGTTAAAAACTAATATGATAATGTGTATAATCACCCATTTGTTTAAATGACTAATAGCATTGTTCTGTTTGATAAAGCGATAAATAAAAGCTACGATTTCTTTTGTGGGCGGCCAACGTGAAAGACACAGCGGCCCTACTGCGATAAACGAAATTCGTAAATTTATCTCTCTCACTCTAATGACGCCTTCGTTTGAGTGACAGAGAAAAATCCTTGAAAATTCCGAATTTCGATTTTGTGTTGTAGTAGGCCAGATATTTGGCCTACTACAACACAAAATCAGATGTAGGCCTTGACAATAGAGCAGAGCTCTATTGTCAAGGCGTTAAGGTGGGTTTATACCAAACGAGAAAATGCTCATTATATCCCCCATTCTACGAAATCTACGAAGTTCGACGAATTACGTTTTGTGCAACGAGCGAATCTCGTAGAGTGGGGATAGGATGAGCATTCGCTCGTTTGGTGAAAATCCACCTTTAGAGTACAGTCAAGTGCAAAAATAAGTATCTAAAGAATCCGTTCATAAATATGTTACGACGTTCTTATTACACAGAATTAGAGTGCACTGGGACATATTTTTGAACGCTTTTGTATACCCCTTATTTTGTCTTCGACTGTACGTGTTCAGATATTTTTGATCATCGAGGCCGCTTCGATATATCTGATGGTGACCGTGCCAAAAGTTTGGGCTCTCCTGAGTTCTTCTTGCTTTTAAGACGGTTAAAATTGAATTATAATGTACATGGCCTGACAAAAAAAAAAAAACGGGCATTTACAGACTTATAAGACGAAACGAGTTCGTGCCTAATTTGTAATGATAATCATCATGCATTTTTACTGAGAAAACTGGCTTTAAAACTGATAGATAGATAAAAGACTTTATTCATGTCCACAACATACATGGCGTTCACAATCAGTAGGTACAATGCGATGTAGGTAATAATGATAACATTACAGAAAACATGCAACTAAGGATAACTTATCAATAATTAATAAAGCCAAGTGTCGTGGCAGAGAATAGGTGCTGGCTCAGCATAATGATGCAGCATATAGCATGCCACATCGCTGATATTCTACCAGGACATTTAATACAACATAAAAAGAGAGAATGGAGTACGTGCAACTCTGTAAACTCTGCAAAACTGTGAATAAACAAAATGGCTGCCATGTCATGGCTTCATGAGAAGTCTAAACGTCATAACAGAGACTAACATGGGCGATCTAATTTATCGTAATTACTCGATCGCGTAGACATTTTGACAGGTCGATTAACTACAGTTCGAGTTGGAAATGAATGGGAACGTTATTTATCACTAATTAATGTATTATTTAAACATAATACAATTAGAGTTAAATTTGCTATGTTCATTAAAAATATTTTTCAACTCACTGACTATTTAGTACTGCTTTTATGCCTATTTAGTACCATCGAGTCTCGTGTCTTCGCCTAGGATACCTATCATCGCCTAGCGTGAAAAGATGAAATTCCCGTCTTATTTTTAGAGCAGACTGTCACGTAGCAAAGTACATGTTTTTCAATATTGCTATTTAGTAGTTTTCTGTCCACTCTACTCTAAAATTAATGCGTAATCTTCAACTTTTGACACTAGGCGAAGACACGAGACTCGACGGTATGTATCTCATTATTATTATTATTAAAGCCTATATAGTGTCCCACTGCTGGGCAAGGGCCTCCCCCTAAGTCTCCAATCTTCCCGGTTTTGAGCAATTTGTGGCCAGCAGTTGAGATACGCGTCCAGGTCGTCCCTCCACCTCCTCCTGGGTCTGCCAGCTGCTCGCCTGTCTTGTGGCACCCATTCCGTGGCTACTTTAGCCCACCTATCTGGGTGCATGCGGCAGACATGGCCGGCCCAGTCCCATTTAAGCTTGGCGGTTTTGACTCCGACATCTTATCTCATACGGATTCTTATTCCTTTAGGCAGGCCAGGGCAGATTCGTATTGAGACACTTCCGTCCTAGGTCAGAAACTGAGTAAGCCCGACTATGTAGAGGTTAGATTTACCACAGGTAATGATGGTCCTGTTTTATCCATTTATCGTGCTACCGGTCACTTTCGCACTTACATACTTGTTAGAACGTGACGGCAACAATGACAAACGATTAGACACGGTGCCGTCATAAGCCTACTGGTATGTTTCTGAATAAAACAATATCGACGTTCAACTATACAATGTGTTGTACAGAGTCGAGTGTACTCATAATATAATTATTGTATAGTACACAATATAATTCAATTTCTTTTGAAACCATTTTCTGAGTAGGACAGATTCGAATTGCAATCGATATTTTTTGTTTTCAAAAGTGCTTACATCAATTCTACTTCAAATATTTTGTACTTTTGATTCGACACCAGAGTTGGGCATTATCTAGATAATTAGTTATCTAGATATTATTTTAAATAAAATTATCTCAAATAAATTTATTTGAAGATAATTCAATTGCAAATATTTTAGTTGTCAACTCTTTCATTTAGATAAATGATCTAGATGAAGATAACGGCCCTCGTTTGTTCTTGAAGTAAGCTCAGATAAAACGTCCGGTCAAACCGTCACTATGACATTGCTCATTAAAGTAAACTTAAGTGAAGATAATTCATCTTTTATTTCAAACGTCAAATAAATTATTTAGATAAACGTTGATTCATCTAGATAAATTCAAAATAACAAATGAAGGATTATTTCGTTATTTAAATGAAAGATGATTTAGTCATCGATCCGGTTATTTGTAAAAAGATAATTTTTGCCCAACTCTGTTCGACACAAAGTGTACCAATATCACCTTTTTAACGTACATTATTAAAGCATGAACTGCGTCTCATTTTTAACAATATCATGTGTTTAACTTTAAATAACACGCACATAAATTATTGATCACAGCACAGACAATTTTAATTTTGATCGACCTGTTTAACAGAATATACCTATTAAATACTCGTACATCAGCTGAGCACAACACTAACGGGAGAAACACGCGTGCGTTTCTTCGTTAAAGCAACCAACAGAATTCGTTTTTTAAGTCGTAGAATGCTCAACACGTTTTCGCTTCGTATATATCGTAGCTTTTGAAAAATTCCTCATATAAGGAGCGACCAATTATTGTATGAATCTCACGAGATTTTTGGCAATGGTCTTACGAAAACAATGTTTAACTACAACTGCGACTACGATGGTTTTGTAGTAATCTAGTGAACTACCTTTTCGGCTAGATGCCAATATTGTACCTACGCCAGGTATGGTAGGTTTTAGCACGGGTAGTTTACATGGCTTTACATTTTATTTCCGATACTACCTACACAGGTACCAATGATTTCTTTAACGTTTCAAACAGTTTTCCACAATTTGTTAAACAGAGCTAAGATTTTTGAAAAATAAAATACGTTCTCTTCAAGAAACTCAAAATGAGATTAATGATCTTTCTCGTTTGTTTCCGATTAGCATAATGAATAATACCAACGAATTAGTATAGTTTTTAATAAAATATTACTTATTCCCAAAGCGACATGTCTGTTGATAATCCAGAAAATCGTGACAGTTTATTTATTGCATCTATCCTTCCATCCAACATTGTGACCATTTTTCTTCTCTTATAAGAATTAATAAATATTACATCTTGCGATAATCGTTTCAACATTTAAATTTGACATTTATAAATCCGTTGAATTTTCCAGTGACTTTGCCTTTGATATTTTCTTCTGGAAACGTGGCATAGGAATTCAGACGTCACTGAATTTTTGGTTTTTAAATGTTGCTTGTTTTAAAAACCGCTTAAGTAGCGTGTCAGAATGAAGCCGTGTCTTCATCATTGAAGTTCGTCGTTCGTCGTCGAAGACGTGATCACGTAGTTAGGTACTAGTTTACTAGATTTTTTGAACTTTGCCGCTTAGGGTTAAAAATGGTACTATTGTTTTGCTGGTACTAATGTTGTAATGGGTTTTGCTGGTGGTAGGACCTCGTGCAGGGTCCGCCCGGATAGCTACCACCGTCTTACCCGTTAACCTGCCGCTAAATAGTTAGTACTGTGTTTCGGTTTGGGGGTAAGATAGCCGCTGTAATTACTGGCATAGAGGCAATTCATCTAAGTCCTCAGGGTAGACAGCGCAAAGGCGATTTTTTGGCCACTATGTCCATGGGCCTCAGTTCCAGCTTTCCATCAGGTGGGCTGAATGCTCAGTTGTCTACCTTCGTCACATTAAAAAAAAATGTTAGAGCAATAGAGATTCAGATATTTTTGAACGCCCCGGTCGCTACGATATATCTGATGGCGACTGTACAAGCTTTGCTCTTGTTAAGGTGCATTCAGACCAAGCGAACATTCACTATTCTATCCCCCTACTTTACGAAATTCGATCGTTACACAAAAAGTGATACGTTGATTTCGTAGGGTGGGGGATAGAATAGCGAATGCTCGCTTGGTCTGAATGCACCTTTAGTTTAGCACAAAGCACGCTGGCTACTTTCCTCGATCCCAGGCAATATCTTTTAGATTTTGATATGACCTGACTTTCACGTTTTCCTTAATTTGCTAGATGTAATTTCTTCTTGGTCTTCCCCTCCCACGCTTTCCTTCGATCTTTCCTTTCATATGAGGATGTTATGTAGCTTCAGATGGCATTACATCTTTCTTCTTCTGTTCTTTATAGTTTCCGTCAACTGTCTGCTCTTCTCCATCATAACATAACCAACACCTCTTTCATCACTTGCACTCTATTCCTGCAGCAATTGGATAGTTTCAAATAGACTTTACATAACTGGACTAGACGTAACGTTTGCTGTAACTTACAAAATACCCACTTCTTTGTTGGTTGAAGTAAAGCTTTTTTAATAATCTTGGTTTCTGAGACGTAACAAATATTTCAAAATTTAGCATCCCTTCGGAATTACTTTATCAAGATATGTTCCGAAAAATTAGATCAAACATCATTCATAAAAACAAATTCTCTGAAACATAGTACGATTTTTCAGCATACATTGCATGTTTGTCCTTAAAATAAATCTTACGTTTTTTTTTAAAATATTTTACGTTTCACAGTTTACTAAAAATATACTGTACACACAATTTGTTTTGTTTTGATCGATTGGAAACATTCTGTCAAAACAAAATTGACGGTTTCGACGATCGAATTATCACCGATATCCATCGCTTGAACATGTCTGACTCATAATCGATTAAAATAATCCCACATGTCGTAGATCAATGAAATAATGCTAGACGTGAAGTTTTAGTAAATCGTTGGATTAAGATTTCTGGCGTAAAATTAATGAATGTTCCAAAATTAGATAACTGTTTGTTAATTTGAAAATAAAAATAAGTTTTAACTGGCGGCCCCAGCGACTTCGTCTAAGGTATAGAATTCGGTTAACACAATCCCGGGGAACTAAGCAATTTTCCAGAATAAAACTATTCTTAAACCAGATCTACGAGTACTACTTCTTACCGCTCCAGTAGTTCAGTACTTATTTAAACTAAACTGTCAGATTGCAGCTTTTAAAAACAAGGTTAGTCAAAGTCAAAAAGTCAAAATATTCTTTATTCAATTAGACCCAGCCACGAGCACTTTTGAATCGTTAAACTAAATAGCAAATGACAGATAAAAACCTACTTCCGGTTCTAACCCTACACCACTGTTCTTGATAAGAATCCGGCAAGTTAAATACGCTTTGACTTATTAAACCACTTAGAAATGTATCTTCTCTTATTCAAAACCTCCATTAAAAATTCTTCAACTATATCGAGGTCTCCTCAGCTTTCGCGACTGATGCTTAAATAAAAATATAGATTATTTTATTTGGCCACCTTGTATATTATAACAACAATTCAGTCACTTTGGATCGGCTTCCGAGAGGGAATGTAATTAATGTTGTAATTGTAATGAAAGATTAACGCGAAACTTAGGCACAACATACGAGTATAATTGCAATACAAGTGCAAAAATTTAGTTACTAAAATAATTACCTTTTCGCACGTGCATCGTACGACGTTGTTCTACTTTGATACTGATAAAATTATTCTTCAGCAGATACTGTGCAGATACTGTGGA
The DNA here is from genome assembly GCA_025490895.1 of Thaumatotibia leucotreta. Taxonomy (NCBI): domain Eukaryota; kingdom Metazoa; phylum Arthropoda; class Insecta; order Lepidoptera; family Tortricidae; genus Thaumatotibia; species Thaumatotibia leucotreta. The sequence goes on from JALPQI010014586.1 coordinate 12,916, forward strand.
AACCTCAGCGGAGTTCCATTTTATATCAAAATATTGAGATAGATAACCTATATCCGTAGGATGTTACAAAATCCGAGATCTCCAGAATACCCAGCCAATGGCATCCGATGCAAGCGACCTTGATGTCTCTAATTAACTCTAAAACTATGTAATTAGTACGTATTTTTGGCAGTTCACAGCCAACGAAGGAATGACGATAATAATTCATCTAAACGTTTCTAGCGCAATAACAGTACCTACTTTAAATTAGATTATCTGTATTAAGATGTACTGAGTTGTCATTAAAGTATTTAAGAGTACAACTGTGTAAACGAGTATGATAATGATGCAGATAAATGACATTGTTGTACCAAAGTTGATTGAACTATAGATATACTCGTTGTAGCAACTATGTAAATCTGCAGTAATAATAATTTTAGATCAGATCACTATACTGGTGAACGTTACGGTAAAGAGTAGATATGAAATAAGTAGTCTAAATAAAATGATGTACAAAGTAAAGTGGGCGCCGTAATGTATGTAAATTGGGGCAATTGCAACGAAGTGTGGATGAAATTCTTGCAGTGATACATTTATTCATAAATTCTAAACTAAATGAAAATGTTCTATTAATATCTAATGGAATACATTACTAAAATAATGCACTTTTCGAATAATTATATTTATTGAAAATGTTGTTAAGTAAAAATTGTAAGCTAGATAAATTAAAACAGATTATGTTCATGTTAACTATGTCATAATATATAAAAACTTGTTCTCCCATTAATAAACAAACTCACCCATATGTTGCGTCTAGAAAATATGATGGAAGTAGAAAATATTCTGATGACGACGTAAACTACAAGTATAAAGTTCTCTTCGATACAGAGGTCGAGATAAATATGTCGTCGTTGACTGACTCAGTAGTACTGCTAGCCAACTAGATATCATATTTTTTATAAGCTCATGAGTGACAATTTGAATAATCTTTATGTATGAATTTAGGAATGCGGTGGTTTTTGAAACAACTCGTTTAATTTCAGATCAAAGAACGAATTAAGTCGTTCATAATATTAAGATTGTTTTAATGTTAATACTATAGATTTCATTGATGAAATGAGTACACATGTCTTTATTTTTGAAAAATCTTTGATAAATAATCAAATTGGTCTGAAATTCCTTTCTCTTGACATCAAAGAGTGTAATAATGAGCTACTCAACTAAATCAGTTTTGTCGGTGGATAATATCGGAACGATTTATACTGTTACATAGACGTATTAGAGTACGTACTTATTCCCATTGATGACTGCGTTTTAGTTATAAATAAAAATAAAGATAACGATGAAGAAACTTTAAAATCTTTAATCAAACTCGTAAATTCAGATGTCAAACTCAACAATGACAATATAAACACACTACACACACAAACACACTCTAGTTTGGCAAGTGCAGCGCAAAGCGTGATAAATGGCATTTATGAGCGGACTGTGGAACTCGATCGTCGGCGGGAACGAGAAAGAGGTGACGTGGGAGGAGATCTCTCAGTTCTACTTCGATAAAGGGAAGAAGTACTTCTCTGTGTCCGAGTGGGATAAGCAGGAGACGCCAATCGTGTACGGAGAGGCACATAAGATAGCGTTCAATAAGGAGAAGCTAGGGTTCACGCCTTTGAACTTTGTGTCAATCTACAATATTGACACTAGGAAAGGTTTGTATTGGTTTTACATTTAATATATGGTACATTTATCACTAAAATATGTTAGCAGTATTAGGCACCTTTAGTAATCAAACAAGTGTAGGTAATACTTCTATATTTAGAAAACAACATGTATATACTTACATTACAATTAGCAAAATGCAACATTAAATAGCTAGCACTGCCCTAGCCAACAAAGATTCCATGCTGACTATTTCAACAAAGATTCCAGTCAACTTTCTCAAAGAAGGATAACTTTTGACTATCCGAATGACTTTTATCCAAAATGTTCCCAATAATCTACTCGTATCCCGCACCGAAAATGATTCTTCTTTTGGCGTAAATGCAGGCGGAAAATTATTCCTAGAACTAAGGTTTTTGTGGGCATTTCTCAGAGCGTAAACGGACATCTCATTCATCTGGTCACGTTTTTTTGGAAGTGGCTGAATTATTTGAGGTTGGTTTTGGTTGTCTTATAGAGAAACGGGTATTAATCGCCAACAATGCATTTCAAGAAATGATTTTAGGCTTTTTTTGCGGTGAACATAGGTTACGAACCTCAGACTTTCCACTAATGTTGAAAATCTCTTTTCAGCGGAAGTGAAGATGCCGAGCGGTCACGTGGACAAACCAGCCATCGAGGACAACCGCGATGGCACCGTCAGCATCAAATACGAGCCGCGTGAGGAGGGCGTGCATGAGCTATTCGTCAAGTACAATGGGGAGAATGTGCAGGGTATGTAAGAGTTTGAAGCAGACAATTCTTTCCCCAATTAAATATGCGACGATTTAAAATTTATCGGGTTCTATGTGTATGCTTCCTGGGGAGCTACCATGATCTACTAATGCGAATCAGTTTAGGTCCTAAACTGAATCGCTATGTGTTAGTTCCATTGAACAACTGTCAAAAATCGACCAGCTGAACCTAAACGAAAAGATCATGGTAGTGCCCCTGATTTATGCGAAAGGGATAAAATGTTTTTAAGAACTTTTTTTTTGCGTTAATTTACGTACGTCGTACAGGCTAGGAACTGGTGAGATCATGGAGAAATCGGTAAATATTGTTGATACCCAAATAGCTTAGGTGTGTTATTGCAACTTTTTATTTGATTTCCCGAAACCTTGTGAAAACATTGAAACAAACCTGCTACAAACAGAAAACTGATACAAAATATTCTATAGCTACACATTTTGGAAAATGCTTAACGGTTTTCTGAAGATAACGTTTGTTTTGCAGGTTCTCCCTACAAGTTCCACGTAGACTCCATTCCTTCAGGATACGTCACAGCTTACGGGCCTGGTCTAGTGGGCGGCGTCAGCGGAGAGCCGAGCCTGTTCACCATCAGCACCAAGGGCGCTGGTGCTGGCGGGCTATCCATGGCTGTTGAAGGACCTAGCAAGGCTGAAGTACGTTAATCTAGACGTATTGCGTACCCAATATTCCACCTTCAATGGTCTTCTCGAGTGATGAAGCGAGAACACATTTCTTCCTCGTGATTAAACAGAAGTGTCCTAGTTCTTCTCTTCTGTGTCTCTTGGCCATGTGGTGACGGTAGAGAGAATACATTTGTCACCACCCTAACTCCTCCTGCGGGTGTCGTAAGAGTCGACTAAGGGATTGAAGTGTCACTGACCATATTGGATTAAAGATTGATGATGGGCAGCAGCGTCATCATAGTGGACACATTACTGCGATCGCCAATCCGCTTGCCCAGCGTGGCGATTATGGGCATTTACCTCCTAATGCGTCTATACGCATAGTTAATAGGAGAGGCCTACGTCCAGCAGTGGACTATCATAGGCTGATGATGATGATGATGATTGTCCTAGTTCTGCGTATATGTTGGTATGTGGAAAGCTGACCTAAATAACTAGTCATAGTCAAGTTCTTCAAGGCCGCGTGGTGATAGCAGTAAGAATACATTTGACACTACCCCAACTCTTCCCGTGGGTGTCGTAAGAGACGATTAAGAGATTGAAGTCACTGAAGTCACTGAGTGCCACTAACTATTCATTTACGAGGGCAGCGTTATAATAATGGACACATTATGATGACTGCGATCGCCAACCCTCTTGCCCAGCGTGGCGATTACGGGCATTACCTTCTAATGCGTCCGTCCTCATAAGCAATAGAAGAAGCTGTACAATAGGTTGATGATGTGATGTGACCAAGTCTTTGCGCTAGTAGACTGTCCATGCTGTAGGAAGTCCTAGTACTTAAAGCTGCCGTAGAATTATCTACTGGACTCTATATTTTAGACTAAACCTTGTGAGCGGTAATCAGAATTGTTCTGGTTGAAACGCTAAATGAAGAGATATAAATGACAGAAAAAATAAAGCTTCAGAAATTCCCATACGGTTTTGAGCTCCGCAAATATCAATTTAGTAGCAACTTTGATTATGAATGATTAATTTTGTTTTAACAGATAACTTGCCACGACAACAAAGATGGCACGGTTTCTGTCTCGTTCCTGCCCACCGCTCCTGGCGAGTACAAGGTCTCTGTCAGGTTCGGAGACAAGCACATCAAGGGATCCCCCTTCACTGCAAAGGTAAGCAATTATTCAAAATAAATAAATGAGGCTCTGATGGGGCATTCCACGAGAATGTCGCTTACGTGACGCTTATACTATCTATGAGCAGCTACGTTAAATAAATGTTCAAAGTTAGAAAAAACTGTGTGAACGTGTAAGTTAAGTCCCGAAATATTACCACACTAGAACTCGGGTTCCTATCATTTTTAGAAGTACTAAAAGAATCGCGTTACGTAAGCACATTCTCGTGGAATGCTCCTAATGCATCATGTTTTTTTAAATATTGGAAGGGGTCGACCATATTCATCTTTTACCTTCTGCTCTTGTACTAAGTATATTCCCGAAAAACTCCGAATTGTTCTGATATCTTTTCAAGTATTCTTTTTTCTTCTATGTGACATGGTCAAATGTTATAATCTTGACAGTCTTCTGTTATCTTCATAACATTTTTCTCTCGTGTAATGCTCTCGTTATTATTTATTATTTTACAGTTCTAATTAAATTAAACGCCTATCTTCCAGGTGACCGGCGAGGGTCGCAAAAGGAACCAGATCTCCGTGGGAAGCTGTAGCGAGGTCACTCTGCCAGGGAAGATTACTGATAATGACATTCGCAGTCTAAACGCTTCTATTCAGGTAAATATTTTATAAATTATGTATGCTCTGATCTTTTTGAAGAAATAATAAATCTATCATATCATATTGAATGATCAATCATATTATTTCATCAAAATCATATTCAATTCAAAATTGCTCCTTAAGACGAAGTTAATTCTCTACATATTTTTTTGTCCAAACAACTTATCCTAGTGCCTTATAAAGAGAATAAAACTACACTACATTTTGATTGATAAAGGCAAAATCAGACATAAGAAATCATTTTCAAATCAACATTAAGATAAAAATGTTTATTTTTTATGCTGTCGCGTATTGAAGAAGAAATTCAGTAAGTACGACTGTAATGAAACAAATGTTTTTTTTGTTTATACTATCAACTATTGAAGATATTCAGTAGGTAAGTACGATCATAACCTATGCACTTAGCATTCTCCGATCATACTATAGAGATTCCGTAAAAGATTAAGTAGAAGAGTTTAAAAAAAAATCATTTTCAAAAGATGCCTAATTAAGAAACATAAAGCCTTAAGGAAAGTCAATTACCAGAAAATCTAATTATTTCTGCGATACAGATGCGATTATAATCCAGACTAAGAAATTGAATACATTTGGAATCAGGTGGCTTAGTTCCCGTATTTATCATTATCGTGCTGCATATCACTTTCGCAATGACTAGTCAGAACGTGCAACGACGAAAAATAAACACGAAACCATAATCCTGCCGCTTGCACAGCCCAATGGCCCTACCGCGAACTTCGAAATCCGCCAATTTCGAGAAATGGTCTCTATCAGTTCCCAAATGACGCCTTCGTTGCAGTGATAGAGACAAACCCTCGAAATTGGGAAAAGAAGAGGAACCTTCGTTCATTCTTTGTCGTTAACACTCTTGCCAGAGTGGTCGTAGTCATCGCTTCAGCTGTTGGTGGCAAGCTTTACTCATACAACACGTCTCCAGAGGAAACTTACCGAACTTCATTTCGCAGGCCCCCTCAGGCCTCGAAGAGCCGTGCTTCCTCAAGCGGCTGCCGTCCGGCAACATCGGCATCAGCTTCACCCCCCGCGAGTCTGGCCAGCACATTGTCTCCGTCAAGAAGATGGGCGTCCACATTCAGAACTCGCCGTTTAATATCACTGTGCAGGATCAGGAGGTCGGAGATGCCAAGAAAGTTAAGGTGAGGAAGACTATAAGTTAGTTAGTTACAAGCGTTTTGTTCTTATATTTTTTTGGATTATGTGTGAATGCATACTTATCGTATTCAGGTAAATCATCCACACGTGAAAACCAAAGTTTCCACACCTTGCTGTCAACTTTATTGCTACTCGTAAGACATTGTGATTGCAAATTTCGATTATTGGTGCTGTGTCGGACATTGGTGTCTCAATCAGACTTAGATATTAAAACTTAACGTAATTCATATGAAATAATTTAAGTACAGGAATATGAATATGTACCTGAGAATAAAATATGAGTATCCTTGATCAATGACGGGACGAATTATAATAGACTGTACCGGATCGAGGATAGTCCCTCCGCCGCTGTATTTTCTATTAGGCTAGCTTCGGTCTGAAGTACCAGACAGCCCGATCTGGGTCCAGTACGTGCGTAAGTCATCCTTACTCTGTCACATGGTTGTTTTACTGTACTTTAAGGTAAACATGCTTATTTTTTATGAATTTTCAGGTTTCTGGTACCGCGTTGAAGGAAGGCAAGACTCACGCCGAGAACACCTTTTCCGTCGACACCAAGAATGCTGGATATGGTGGTCTTTCCTTGTCTATTGAAGGTGAACACTATACTTATTGAGTTTATTTAAAGGTCCTTTATCAAAAGGCATAGCTTTATTTTCAGACAAATATTTTAAAACATAATGTACCAAAATATTCCCCTCAAACTGATTTCAATTTTAAGCCTTCTTTTTAGGCAATGTTTGAGCGGCTCTTGTTTAACAAATAAAAGCATCATCACAAATCATGGTCAAAATAACGGTCATATTATCACAAAAAGCAGACATACATATTATATACCGTGGCCTACAGGTATAGGTATAGGTAATTTCACCAGAGTTGATGAAAAAACACACATTTCTGAATAATGTGCTAATTGCAATAAAACAGTGAATAAAATAAATATTGACGTAATGTGACTTGCTTCAAAATATGAATCCAATCCCCTGATAAACATTTTGGCGGTAATGTTAATGACACGTTGTTGTGCGCGTGACCTTAACTTCGTGAAACTACCTATAATATTAATCTTAAAAAAAAAACTGGTTCTAGGTTGAAAAACTGTGTAGAAAACTGCCAAAAATATTTGTACGACCAACTAAAACGTTAAAATCTTCTTTATCACCAACTTTGTTTCTCCAGGCCCCAGCAAGGCCGAGATCCAGTGTGCCGACAGCAAGGATGGCGTGCTGAACATTAGCTACAAGCCAACAGAGCCAGGCTACTACATCGTCAACCTCAAGTTCGCTGACCACCACGTGGAAGGCTCGCCGTTCACTGTCAAGGTGAGTTTGGCAGGCCGAAGGGCATGTAAAAGAATGCATCGGGTTATGTTATGTAGTGAAGTCTGTTTTCCGTTGATCCGATATCGAATGTAAAATCTGACATTGAAGAAGTTTACAACATTCTGGGCGATGCAATGCTCTGATCATGTAAGCTTTCGAACTAGCAATTAGATGCTGCTAACAAAAGTTACTGTCTAAAACGGTGTCTTGCTTATAGATATCGAAAGTCACATTGCCCGAAGTGCTACGCAGTTTTTTTGAGAAATTAATTAACAGAGTAAGAATATGAGTTTATTTGATTAATTAAACAAATTTACCGATTCACACAGGTCACTGGTGAGGGAAGCAACAGGCAGCGAGAGAAGATTCAGCGACAACGCGACCAGGCACCGCTAACCGAGGTCGGCACCAACTGCAAGCTCACCTTCAAGATGCCTGGTAAGAGATGATGAATAATTGTAATACATTTCGAACCAATGACGCACATTCTCTCTACGAATCATTATTTCTTTGGAATCCGTTTGTTCTGAATACCTATCTTTATTATTTGTTCTATTACCTTTATCATCTAGTTTTTCTTTTGGATGATATTGTCAGTAGATGTTATATCCTGAACTTATTTGAATTGGCTTAGCCTATGTAATCCATTATTAAAGGGCTGACCAGTGGCAATAGCTTAATTGTTAACACTGCTCGAAGTCATCTTCTACCTATTGACTAAAAATTGAAGCCCTGGTTAAAAGTCCCTATTACTGGTGATGAAAAGGGAA
>JALPQI010014587.1:0-34580 GCA_025490895.1 Thaumatotibia leucotreta
GTGAAGGAAATTTGATACAGGGTTTTCTACAATAAATCAGCAAACGGTTTTTCACAGATCTAGATGATGTTGTAGTGTTATATTTACGCCGTTGTTTTTAAAAATTAGTGTATGGGTGAATCTACTTTTTTCTGTCTGTTATTGCCATGGTTACGGTCGCCTGAGTCACGCTGGATATATGCAAAATTATGCTACTAAAACTATGCAAACATCAATTTTTCTGATGTTAATAAACTCTTTCCTTAATGGACCTCGTACAAACATAGACTACATATTTGCCTAGTTTAAGTAGCATAATTTTGCATAAATCCAGCGTGACTCAGGCGACCGTTAACCATGGCAATAACATACAAAAAAAAGTTGATTCACCCGTATATAGCGTGCTTGATGAAAAAATGTTTTTTTTTCTTCTTTCAGTACCGTAACGCCACTGCCGTTGTTATTTTTTATTTTATTGTGGTTTTCAAAACACAGATCGATCATTTATCAGCAGGCCTAGCAAATATGCCATTCAGCAATAGTTTACGATAAACGATAAGTCACGTGACCATAAAAATGTATGTAAATGGTGAAGTGACTTTTCGTTCGAATCTATCATTCTCATAGTTTTATTACTTATCGCTCGTATACGATTGCACAATGGCATTTTGGCTTTTCCTGTAGTAATATCTACTCAAACCTCAAAACGTTTGATGACAAAGTGATATTTATATTACGATTAGAGATCGGACAAATGTACGTCATTGTTCGCAAATAATATGGACATGACTCCAAAGTTGATTGAATAATTATTAATTTAATCATTTTCAGAAAATTACCTTTTTGACACCGGTAACAATGAAAACCTTTGTTAATAGAGGTCTCAAAGCTTCGAAATCAAATTTCAAGAAATTATTCGTTTAATTATTCATTCAATCAAATTTGGTGCCATGTCCATATTATTGCGAACAATGACGCACATTGTCCGATCCCTGATTATGATTGATGTGTTCAATTGTTTACTGTACTTATATGTAGCTACTATAACTGCATCGAAACAATGGAATATTACTCACTTGTAGATGGACTCTGTAACAAGAAAACAGCATTATTTTTATCTCTTATAAATATGGGTGAATAAACTTTTTTGTTATTGTCATGGTTACGGTCACCTGAGTCACGCTGGTTTTATGCAAAATTATGCTACTTAAATTATGCATTCGTGTAGTCTATGTTTATAGGTGGCCCATTAATAAAACGGCTTATTAACGCTAGAAAAATGCATGTTGGCATAGTTTAAATAGCATAATTTTGCATAAAGCCAGCGTTCTATGTCGTGTACAGACAAAAAAATATTCATCCATGTACCTTCACACTAAAGAGGTTAATATTAGAAATTACTTTGTAATCACTATCACTACATACTCTACATAGTATAAAATAAAGTCACTTTTTCTGTCCCTATGTCCGTTTGTACGCTTAAATTTAAAACTACGCAACGGATTTTGAAGAGATTTTTTGTAATAGGTAGAGTAATTCAAAAGGAAGGTTTTTATGTAGGTATAGTACCCGTGCGCAGCCGAGGCGGGTCGCTAGTATGTAATAAGCAGAGATCGGACAAATCGCTATAACATGGACATGACTAGAATGTTGATTGAATAATTAATCATTTAATCATAATATTTTCTCCGGTTACCGCGAGGATTACTCATGAAATAAAACTATGAAAACGGATAAACTCGCGTATATTAACTAATTTTAACTTCATTCCGACGTTTCGAACACTTTACGGATCCGCAGACCACGAACCCTGTAAAGTGTTCGAAACGTCGGAATGAAGTTAAAATTAGTTAATATACGCGAGTTTATCCGTTTTCATAGTTTTATTTCATTTAATCATATTCAGAAAATAATATATTTGGCACTGGTAACTATGAAGACCATTATAAAAAATCACCGTCAAAATCAAATTTCAAGAAATTATTTGTTTAATTATTCATTTAATCAACTCTGAAGTTATGTCCATATTATTGCAAACAATGACGCATTTTTTCCGATCTCTGGAAATAAAGCAACATTTTTATTAAAAAAAATCTCATGTAGACGCTAACTTCGTAAATTTAGGTAACCAGGAAATACATATACATATGACTCATCTAGGTTTTATTTTAAATATCGAATACTTCGAATACACTCCTCTATTGTCAAGGCGTTAGAGTGCATGGTCAGATATTTTTCATCACACCTGTTCGGTAAGTGCGCCAATGCGCTGCGGTGATGCGCACCGTAGATACGTCATTACACCCTAGGGCTATCAAGGATTTTCATACAACATTACGTCACACTAGCGCGGCGCGCCGAGATTTCATCCCTGATTTTGAGAAATGATTTAGACCATTTTAGAGTAGTTTTGTGAAAATATATTGTTTTTTTAACTTTTTTGCCTCACAGGTGTGATGAAAAACACCGTGTGTGCCACGGGCGGTACAAGAATTATGAACAACTTGTTATTTACCGCCCTTAATACACAATGTACTATTTGAGCAGCATGGCCGCTCCGATATATCTGATGGCGACTTACTACCGTGAACTTCGAAATTCGTAAATGACTAGGATTTTTCTCTTTCGCTCCCACTAACGCAATATTAGAGTGACAGAGACAAATGCTCATTTGAGTATTTCAAAACTTGCAGTAAGGCTGGTTTTGGTTTAATTTATAGCAAAACTTGTAGCTTTTAAATAAAGCAAACCTTGTATCCCTTTCGCACACGTTGCTCGCTGCCATCTCTTGTCCCTTTTGCTCCTGTTCGTTTAAAATTCACACTAGATGGGCGTGACTGAAATAGAAGAACAACGATGACATTTTTAAAAACTAGAAAGAGTCGCAACTATTTGCAACTCACTCTTACACATAGTTGCGTCTCAAAACTTGCAGGAATTAATTTCACGTGTTAATTCCACTTTTAAAACGGCCAAGACCATGCCGGGCCATGCTCAGTGTAGGGTTCCGTAGTTACTCAAAAACAGCTGGGCCGATTATGTTCGAGATAGTTCTAATCTAAATTATTCTATAAGCCCATATTCATAAATATAATAAATATAAAGATCTTGAGACATCTTACACAATTCGACCTAGTCCCACGGTAAGCTCAATTAAGGCTTGTGATGTGGGTACCAGGCGACATTCAGATACTTAAATAAATAGACAGCCATGACCAAGGAACAAATGTTTGTAATACACAAATAATGCCCTTCGGGATTCGAACCCGGAACCTCCAGCTTCGTAGGCAAGGCCGCTACGGAGGTTACGGAGGCTACGGAGGTTGACATAAAAAATCAATACTGATGCATACCACGAAACAGTCCCTTACAAAAACGGTTTTTCTCAAAATTGTGGGTTTACCGTTCGAGTTCGAGAAAGATGTTCGTGACCAGAGGAGTCAAGATTTGTTCAAAAAAATATAAATTATTTTATAACTTAGAAGAATACTCAAATTATCGGAATATACACGCGTTTGTTAGGCTTGTTCAAGAAATAAGCCTGCCCAAAAATAATAATAAAAAAACAGGGACTAAAAATAATAATAAAAAAATGTTCACGAAATATAGTAGACATTGCTGTGTAGGTAATTCTTTTTATTATGAGACCATACCTTTGTATGGGTGTTATTACAAAGAAGGGCTCTTTGCTCTTTGCCTATCTTCTCGCACGCTTTGGTTAATATTTATATCAATTTCCTCATAATTATGGCGTTTTATTTAAACTTCTCTGGATTTTAGTAGAGTTTCTTCTTATTTTACAATTTTAGGTAATTTAATTTCCCAATGGGTCTTAACTAAATTACTATACAGATACTATAATTAACTGTAAATCTCGTGTCTACAATTTTTATTAACTATTTCAATGAAATCAGCTTGGAAAATCGTTGTTTTTTTGAGCCTGAACTTTTGCATTAAGCATTATCTGAAGTTATTTTGATTTTGACGACTTTCAAGCGAATGTTTTTGGATATTGGATTGTCAAACATAAAACAGAAGAATCAGTTTACAGTCCCATGGCTGTTAGAATTACATGGGACTATTGTGTAACGATGGTTACTTTATTTCGTGAACAAGCTTTATTATCAAAGTGGAATCAGAAGAGGATTCGAAAGTACTGTTAACACGATACCTATTTACCTACCAAGAAAAGAGTTGTTTATACATGTATTAATTAATCTATTGTCTGTAACTCTGTGCAGTTAAACTATGAATATAACTATGAATATATCCTAGATTAACTTTTATACACTGTTGAGTCAACAGTACCTTCGAATCCCATTCTAATCGCGGTTTGATAATACGGGACTGCCCATTGAATGCTCCTACCACAGAATTAGATTTGGATAGAAGAAACAAGTTCATTCATCATCGCCATGATGAATGAACTTGTTTCTTCTATCACGATCGGCCGCCGCCGATCGTGTCAGATTTTGTACTGAAGTTGTTACTTGCCTATGATTTTAAATATGTCTCAGGCCCTTGAGTATTCATATGTTTTTGTGTTGTTGCAATTAATATTACTTAAGGAGGCATTATTAATGTTTTTTTTTTCAGTTCAACTTACAAAATTTGACGCCCTAAAGCTGCAAGCTGCGATTAAAGACGGACAACTCAGTAGATTTTACTGAGTTCATTTGACATGCTAAGTAGATACGTTTGCTTGATCTATGGTATATATGACATCTGTGGCTCCTACTTACAAACTTGCTCTTAGGGGATGGTCGATCCGCGTGGCTCTGCGGGGACACTGGCGGTGTTCGAGGTGTGAGGACAGTAGGTTCACTCGCACTGACACACACTTTCTGGAAATATGGACTTGATGTTATAGTGTAAGGTCTGGGTGCTTAGATAAGTTGCCAATCGCTAACGCTTAATCGTCTTATTATTTATTGTAGATAAGGGCTAGAAAATGAGACCATCCGCAGCAGAACCAAAATAACCGATATAGCTCTCCGAATCGCTAAACTGAAGTGGCAGTGGGCGGGGCACATTGCGCGTAGAACCGATGGCAGTTGGGGCGGGAAGGTTCTTGAGTGGCGGCCACGTACCGGAAGGCGTAGCGTGGGTAGGCCCCCCACATGGTGGACCGATGACCTGGTGAAGGTCGTAGGAGTTCGCTGGATGCGGGTGGCGCAAGACCGGTTATTGTGGCAATCTTTGGGGAAGGCCTATGTTCAGCAGTGGACGTCTTTCGGCTAATATGATGATGATCATGATGAAGGGCTAAAAAATTTGCCGCATCGACCGGTTGCGATCTATTGTTGCAGCCCTGTTTTATAGTTCATTACTAATACCCGTTGAGTCTAGGAAGTTCCAGATTCTTTGGGCTGTAATATTCTGTACCTCGTGAGGTTGAAGTACCTGGCTTCCTAGGTGAATACTTCTTTTGTACATTAGTGGTCCGCAGGAGCAGAGGATATGGATAGCAGTTTCCTGGCGGAACCTGCATGTCGGTTCTTGTTTCTTACCCATTAGAATCATGTTTGTTCGACTTGCAGTGTCCAGTTAGAGTTCTGACTACTGCACAAACTTTTTGAGCCCAAGTAGCTCTTTAGTGCTTCTGTTGTTGAACCCCTGGATAAGAGCTTTCGAGTGAGCGTCTCCTTTAACGGAGTTCCACTTCTCGATTGCTCTCATCTTAATCGTCTTTGCCGCACTAATATGAAAGAGTGACAGAGAGGGAAAACTACGATACGCTACTAAGCGTTAGCGATTGGCAACTGGGCTAACGCCGCGGCCACGACATCGGTCTAAGGCGACCGGCTTAGCGGAAAACGTATGGTGCTCCTACCGGCATCCCGCTCCAACTCATGGATTCACTCGCCGCTGGTCGCCTTAGACCAATGTCGTGGCCGGGCCGTAAGCGTCCTGGGTGCTTAGCCAAGTTGCCAGTCGCTAGCGCTTGCTAGCGCATCGTAGTTTTCCCTCTTTGGCGCACTAATATGAAGGAGTGACAGAGAGGGAAAACTACGATACTCTACTAAGCGTTAGCGATTAGCCAAGCATCCCGAGCGGCTAGCGTCAAGCGGCGCGTTCGGCGGGGCGGGTAGCGGCGCGTCGAGCTTCCAAGTGATTTCGACCCTTTAGTCCCATTTCGTAGCCAGATTTGGTAGCTAGCTACGTAATGGAAAAAATAATACCGATTTGAAGCTGGCTACTATACGGGAATTTGAAAGTCCCATCTCGTAGTTAGGTTCTGAAGCTGGCTTCCAAAAGGGAAAAATAATCCTAATTCGAAGCTGGCTACTATACGGGAATTTGAAAGTCCCATCTCGTAGCTAGGTTCTGAAGCTGGCTTCCAGATGGGAAAAATAATCTGGATTCGAAGCTGGCTCAAAGGGCCGTAAGACCATTCTTCCATGTCGGAAAAACATACAAACACTACGAGATGAGACTAAAGGCAATATCAATCTAATGAATTATTATATCTCTGTCGCTATTCATTAATTACTATAAAAATATAGCCTAAAATATTTTTTTTACCTAAAATCAATTTTGTGTGCAATGGCAAAATTGATCCCATTTAGTAGCTAGCTACAAGATGGGAAGACATGGTTCTCATTTCGTAGCCAGCTAGTAAATCAGGCTACGAGATGGGAAAATTGTTCCCATTTGTTAGCTAGCTACAAGATGGGAAGACACGATTCTCATTTCGTACCTAGCTACCAAATCTGGCTACGAGATGGGACTAAAGGATTTCGACAGCGTGTACTCAGGCCATGCACATACGTTTGCATTTGTTTAACATGGACGCCCCGCTCGCGCGTCTCATCATCATCAGCCTATGATAGTCCACTGCTGGACGTAGGCCTCTCCTATTAACTATGCGTATAAACGCAGGAGGTAAATGCCCATAATCGCCACGCTGGGCAAGCGGATTGGCGATCGCAGTAATGTGTCCACTATGATGACGCTGCTGCCCATCATCAATCTTTTATCAAATAATGGTCAGTGACACTTCAATCCTTTAGCCGACTCTTACGACACCCGCAGGAGGAGTTGGGGTGGTGACAAATGTATTCTTACTGCCGTCACCACATGGCCATGTTGACGCTGCTGCCCATCATCAATCTTTTATCAAATTGGTCAGTGACACTTCAATCCCCTAGTCGACTCTTTCGACATCCGCAGGAGTTGGGGTGGTGACAAATATATTATTACTGCCGTTACCACACAGCGGACGTCTACGCAGGCCTTATAGTTGCCAATTTCTAAAAATGAACTTTTGATAGTTTAAAGATCAATCCTATGAGGGTAAGACTCACCGTTTTTCCGCAAGTTTTAACGTCATAATATAAGGCCCATTTATAAACTGTCAAATGTTTATTCTTAGAAATAAACAACTATAGACTTATTCAGAAAGGTCTCTCAACTTAACCCATTCAATGCCGAAGACGCGAATTCGCGTCCTATGTATGCGTAAACGTGATGCCGAGGACGCAAATTCGCGTCCTCGAGTTATTTCTTTTTTTTTGCTAGAAATCAACTGTACTTAAAAGCTGATACCAAAATGTTATTTTATTTATGGAGGATAATATTATACCGTCGCTGGTTTCTGGATTAAATGCATTTGTAATTTTCATAATTCTTATCTCGGATGCCGAAGACGCGAATTCGCGTCCTGTGTATGCGTAAACAAGATGCCGAGGACGCGAATTAGCGTCCTTCAAGTGTGAAATAACCTAATGCCGCAGACGCGAATTCGCGTCCTTGAAGTGTGATAATATAACCTAATGCCGCGGACGCGAATTCGCGTCCATTGAAATGTTAACGTGATGCCGTGGACGCGAATTCGCGTCGTCGCGTAGAAGGCGGCGGCGCTGCGTGATAATTAAAAATATGGGGCGTCAGCAATGAATGGGTAAGCTGATACCAAAATGTTATTTTATTTATGGAGGATAATATTATACCGTCACTGGTTTCTGGATTCAATGCATTTGTAATTTTCATAATTCTTATCTCGGATGCCAAAGACGCGAATTCGCGTCCTGTGTATGCGTAAACAAGATGCCGAGGACGCGAATTAGCGTCCTTCAAGTGTGAAATAACCTAATGCCGCAGACGCGAATTCGCGTCCTTGAAGTGTGATAATATAACCTAATGCCGCGGACGCGAATTCGCGTCCATTGAAATGTTAACGTGATGCCGTGGACGCGAATTCGCGTCGTCGCGTAGAAGGCGGCGGCGCTGCGTGATAATTAAAAATATGGGGCGTCAGCAATGAATGGGTTAACAAGCCGCTAAATATTGTCTCTTTCCATCTTACGGATATATTGATAAGCTCGACAGGGACAAACTTTACTTAGCGTAAGCTAAGCAAGGAGACGGTACGATACATTTATGAATAAGGGGTTTAATGTTTAATGTATTGTGTTTTCACATTTGCGTTGAGTTATTTTCAATAAGTTTGTACATTTGGATCACATCATCAAAATTGATAAAAACTGGTAGGCACTAGCCTAGGCCTAGACCGCTTGTTCCGAGTGTTGAGTCAGACGCGTAGGCATTATAGTTTCTGAGAAATTTTACTTGTTTCAATCCTGACCTGTTTCAATTGTCCCCAGTCTACCCTAGAGTCAACGATACTCTACAAGATCCATCAAATTTGACAAAAAGCCCCAGAAATATTGTATAGAGTTTCCTTTTTTGTTACCAATTTCCTGTACATTTCTAGGCAAAAAAAATTTTTCATTACAAACATTTAGGAACACCTTCTGTGAAAATTTCAACTGTCTAACTATCACGGTTCGCGAGATACAGCCGTGACAGACGGATAGATAGACAGTCAGCGGCTCCTTCTTAGTAATAGGGTCCCGTTTTACCCTTTTGGGTACGGATCCTGGCCTGACTCAAAATTAGTACCATAAAAAAATTCTCAACTTGCAAAGATTCTGGATGTAGCTACCCTATAGATACTGTTAAAATAATGATTATTTCGATGAACTGCTTACCTTCATTCCTTAAAAGAAACTACACAACACGAAATCGCAAAAATTCGTAAATAAATAAGCCTTTATCAAATGTCAAACGTCACGTTTAATGACTTTGTCAGATACTTTTTTTGTGCATATGCATTTTGTAGGTTGCAAATCTACAATGATAAGGTTTGCATCACTACTCTCATAAAACAGTTATTTATTTTAACGCCATCTGTGACTTACTAAATGAACTATCTGGAAACGAACGGAGTTTGCCCTTTCGCTTATTCGTACTCCTTGAACTACAAAGGGTGGTCGATAGATGGCGCTCCATAGATGCTACCATATTCTTTTTGAGTATTTTAAACGTTAATACAATGTTTATAGAGTCTAGATTTTGGTACTTCTGTAGCAGGCGCTGTTAGTACAGTCCGCAAAGTGGCATTACTTAACGCTCAGTAGTTTTATTCACCAATAATTCAAAATTACAACACGAAGATCAGTATGCTTAGCCAAGTTGCCAATCGCTAGCGCTTGCTAGCGCATCGTAGTTTTCCCTCTCTGTCACTCCTTCATATTAGTGCGACAAAGAGGGAAAACTACGATGCGCTAGCAGGCGCTAGCGATTGGCAACTTGGCTAAGCACCCAGGGGCCTATTTCTCAAAAGCTTGTAACTTGTAATACAAGCATAAGTCCTTATCTAACTTATGGTGTCAAAAAGAGGCTTCCACTTGTATTTATTACAAGTTACAAGCTTTCGAGAAATGGGCCCCAGGGGCCCGTTTCTCGAACGCTTGTAACTTGTAATACAAGTGGAAGTCACTTTTTAATACTATTATTTAGATAAGGACTTCCGCTTGTATTACAAGTTACAAGCTTTCGAGAAATAGGGCCCAGAGCATCCATGTAAAACTAATTTTTACATCTTAAAAACCAAATCATACCTTTTTCTTATTTACTTTATCAGACTCCGTAAGTCAAAAGGTTCAAAGCATAATAAAATTATCATAATTATGATTGTTATGAATAATAATAATGTAACAAATTTTGATAAATGCATTATTGATAAAGTGCCTACTGTGGAAATGAGGGTTAGGTCAAAAAGTAAACGAATCGTCATTTGGTTATGGTATTATTTATTTCTATTGATTTGGTAATGGAGGCAGATATAATTCACTAATACATCAATTCATATTAACATAATAAGCAAACTGGTTTTAATAATAAATGACAGATTGAGGTTACAGTGAAAAGTTCGTGGTAAAAGAAGTATTATACATTTTAATGTAGGTAATCCGTGCGCCCGTAAAACGAAAAAAATTAAGCAATCCTTAAAACGTGAATTATTTCATGATCACTTTCGGAATACGATCTTGTTCTTATCTTATCACTAACTTAAAACCTTGAGTTCATATAATTACATTTTCAGTTAAAATTGTTGATATTTTTTTGTATTAGGTATCTAACGCAAAAATAAATCTACAAAACTTTTTTTCGATATGTATCAAAGACAACAAATTTTAAAGTTGAAAGTCGGTCATAATTGCTTACATTTTTTCAAAATGGCGCTCGGAATACGACATTCAGACTACGATAAAATTGATGAAGTACTCCGTACTAATTAAAGAATTGACATGGTTAGAGATACCTATTAGTGAATGTAAAATAACACAATTGAATTAAAACTTAAAGTTTAAGGTAATAAAATTTGAAACTTTTCACTGCTTGAGTTGTAAAATAAAGTAAATATTTTGTAAAGATACATATTCAGATGTATATTTTGATACATACAAATAATGAACATTGAAATTGATAAATATGTACGTAAGAATGCTTTCAACGATTTCAAAATAAAACTTGCAAATGCGTAAATTGCGTAAATTTTCATAAACTTTTAGCTAAAAGCAACTTCCTTAGCTATTTACGCAATAAAAATATTAATACCTACATTATTTCCATGAGAGGAATGTTTATAATTTGACAAATTTGTTTTTATTTATTAAAATCTGGCATGAAAATTGACGAAAACGTGTGTAAGTTGAAACAATTCTTACTACAATCAAAATCTAGTATTCACACGTTTAAAACACTAGTCAACTTTTACGGATGTCATTGTGAAATGGGTCGTTTTTAGCTGTAGAAAGCTTGAAGACAATAATATTTTTCTGATTGAATAATTTTGTATAGACTTTTGGCTAGAAGCATTTTCTTTGGCTATTCTCGTAATCAAAATATTCGAAGTTTCTATACTTATTTGTTTTTATTTATTGAAATCTGGGATGAAATTTTACTAAAACTTGTAGAAGTTGAAAGAATTCTTACTACAATCAAAATCTAATCAATCGGACACGCTCCAATATGCGTATCTCTATGTGCCGCCGATAGCGGTATAGCGATCGGCTGCTCGCGTATCTGAATGTTCCTTATACAGCCAGTGAACCCGCGTTTAGAGCGGACCCCTCGTACTCTCGCGACGGCCTTCTCGTGGCCTCCTATGTACAAGGCCGAGCGGGTGTCGGTGGAGGGGCCGGTGCCGAGGCCGGCGTCGCCGAAGTGGTTGTCGACACCGACGGAGACCACGTGACGGGCTTTGGCGACTGAAAGAGATAAGACGTTTGTGAATAAAATATACTCTGTCTAACCAGCCAATTAGTAGAAAAAAGCGGAAAATATTTAAAATGTAGGTGTCTACTGTTGATTGTTTATAGAAAATTTGAATTTGTCACCTATGTTCGAACCCAAAAGTTGTTACACAAAATTTTAATTCGTAACAATAAAATTATGACGTTAAGTTGTGTTTTAATTGAAGGCCTTTAACTATGTCATTTTTTTTGCAATATGCATGGGGTCCTTATATAAAATTTGAATTTTCCGCCTTTTTCTACTGACAATCTAAATGGACAGAGTATGCAAATAAAATCGCATAGATAGATATATTGTATAAAAACATAAAGAATCCGCAATTGATGGGGTACACAAGGAAAAAAAAGACACAATTTCCCTATTTCGATCGTCTCTGTCACTAAAATGAAACCTTAATTTGAGTGACAGAGACATATGGACAAAATTTAAAATCTTCATGATTTAGGACAGACTGGACTCTGAACTAGGCTAGGCTTGTTTTGTGACTTCAATTCAAATTCTTAATTTTGACAGTTATGTTCTAAAGCAGGTATGTTCAATTCGGTACAAGGCTGGCAAACAGAACAATAATAAAACCCTGTTATCGCATGAGCTCTGAAGCTATGTTGGTTAAGTGTCTTATTTTAATTACAATACGTCTCTTGTGGGATGCTCCTTGATTTATATTTTTTGTAAAATAAACTAACCTTAATTCCTAATTTGTAACAAAGCATTTTATAATAATAATTAAGAAACGCAAAAATAGACAGTGAAAAAATAATCTCTATTATTGAATATGACTGTACAACCCCAAACTACGTCACGTCTGCGTCTACGTCATTTCGAGCTTTTATCATAGAACGCGATACATATTTTCGCCGATCCAGCCACAGAGCAGAGTGGCGCAGTGGAAGCGTGCTGGGCCCATAACCCAGAGGTCCGTGGATCGAAACCACGCTCTGCTAATCTTTTTGCATTTTTTTATTGGTTCATAATTTTGATTGAAATAATAAAATTAGGTAACAAAATTTTTTTGTAGGAAATGCCGCGGAAAACCGTTTTTTTTTCGTTTGTTATTTTCGTTTTTGAAAATAAAGTAAGTTGAATATAGCAAACTTGATCTTGAAACATGGACAAGACTATAGTTAGTAAGTAATCTTATAGGAAATATTTATTTTATTCCTTTTTTTTAGTTTAGTTCACTAAATCGTTTTGATAACTAGGTATCTATATAAAACAATCGTAAAAAAAACAAAAGTAAGTAGTTGCGTCAAAAATATGTATGCAACGTTAATTTATATTTTCGTCCCATTTCGTTTTTTAATAGGTCCAGAACTCCAGAGGACTTACCTTGAATCTTATGCCAGTTCCCATCGCACAGCGAAGTCGGTTCAGCCAGCTTATAACTCGCATGGAAATCTCTCCTCCAATTCTCCACATTGCCTCCCACTTCGTTTTCCACCAACTCCAGAACTAGGCAGTGTCTTTTTAGTAACTCCAGAGGACTTACCTTGGATCTTATGCCAGTTCCCATCACACAGCGAAGTCGGTTCAGCCAGCTAATAACTCGCATGGAACTCTCCTCTTCCAATTCTCCACATTGCCTCCCACTTCGTTTTTCAATAGGTCCAGAACTAATATTTTAAAAACAAACGGGTCTTAATGGCGTTAACTTACGTTTAATTTATATCCTGACGTTTCGGGCTTGACGTTACACCCGTGGTCGCAGACTCAAAAAAGTTTAAATTAATATATAGGTCCAGAACTAGGCAGTGGTCTTTTAGTAACTCCAGAGGACTTACCTTGGATCTTATGCCAGTTCCCATCACACAGCGAAGTCGGTTCAGCCAGCTTATAACTCGCATGGAACTCTCCCCTCCAATTCTCCACATTGCCTCCCACTTCGTTTTCCAACAACTCCAGAACTAGGCAGTGTCTTATTAGTAACTCCAGAGGACTTACCTTGGATCTTATGCCAGTTGCCATCACACAGCGAAGTCGGTTCAGCCAGCTTATAACTCGCATGGAACTCTCCTCTTCCATTCTCCACATTGCCTCACACTTCGTTTTCCAACAGCTGCAGAACTAGGCAGTGTCTTTTTAGTAATTCCAGAGGACTTACCTTGGATCTTATGCCAGTTCCCATCGCACAGCGAAGTCGGTTCAGCCAGCTTATAACTCGCATGGAAATCTACCCTCCAATTCTCCACATTACCTCCCAATTCGTTTTTCAATAGGTCCAAAACTAGGCAGTGGTCTTTTTAGTACCTCCAGAGGACTTACCTTGGATCTTATGTCAGTTCCCATTACAAAGCGAAGTCGGTTCAACCAGCTCATAACTCGCATGGAGCTCTCCCCTCCAATTCTCCACATTGCCTCCCAATTCGTCCCGTATAACCCGTCAACCTTCAAGTCAAGGGTGAATAGGCACTTTCTGGGCAAACTCACTCCATCGTAGGCCACGTCTCTGCCCTTGGCTAGTCTTTGGCCATGAGTAAGCCTCTTTAAAAAAAAAAAAAAACCTCCAGAGGACTTACCTTGGATCTTATGCCAGTTCCCATCACACAGCGAAGTCGGTTCAGCCAGCTTATAACTCGCATGGAACTCTCCTCTTCCATTCTCCACATTGACGACCACTTCGTTTTCTAACAACTCCAGAACTAGATAGTCCTTCTTGCCATGGACTGCTAGAAGTAGACCGGTGGTGTTGCGTGGCTTGATTTCCATGGAAACGGAGAGGCTGATGCCCACGCGGAAGTTGGATTCTTGGAGCTGGTGGAAAATAAAAGAAGTTTTAAGAAAAATAAGGGTATAAATATCCCAAAGCCGTTCAATTTGTAAGTCACTACATAATAGTGTCAATAGTCACAGTTACTGCGAAAGACAAAAATTTCTTGACAAAGTATGTATAGGTGTTTCCACGATAGTTGAGGTCACGGAAACATCAACTTGTCATGTAAACCAAAGGGGAATTTGAAATTACTAGTCTCTGATAGCAAATCAAATTGCAACCAAATTGACCAAAAAGTTGCTTCAATATTTTGACGCTAGTCACGTAAGTCATTAATTCAGTATTTTTTTTTGCAATTAGCACTTTATTTAGATGTGCGTGTAATCATTCGCCTCAACTCTAGTGAAATTACCTATACCTAATTTAACCGTGAAACAGGAATAGGGAGTCCTATATTAGAACAGAGACAAAAGCGAAGTGTTGGTATCAAGTATTCGTTTCTGTTTCATACTCCAAAACTGAAGATTCATGCTTCAACGGCTGAAGATGACTTGAAGTGTCACACATTTATTTATATGGTATGTCCTTTCCAATATAGTCCTCAATATGGCAGACAAAACAGCAAAACTTACCTTCAAATAGTTGCTAGTGGTATTAGTAGACGGCCCGAAGTATACGCCATCCTCTATGTTGTCCGTGCATCGGAGGGCGTTCACCCTTCGCAGCACTTCCGTCACGTATTGGCCATTCATGATGAGGCCCTTGAGGCATCCCTTGAAGGGCTGGTAGAAGTCCTGGAGAAAGGAAAAGATTATTAGGAAGATTCAGTAACATCGCAACAGTAATAGTGAAGGATTCAATGATGCCATTGTAACAAAGTCATCCAGTGTAACGAGACATCGGAATTTTGGGAGCATTTTTAAGATATCACCAGGGACTACTCATCCAATATTCCGATGTCCAGGCTTATGCTCTTTCATGACTCCGCTCTAGTCCAGACTTGTCCCGAAACTAGAAAACATGATTTTGCCGAGGGTTTCTGAAGGGTTCTGCAAACAGTGTTTGTTGCCAGGGTAGCTGTGCTTGGTAATACACGGTCAAACCCAATAAACATGAATGCTTTAGTATTTTGGAACACCCTAGAAATAAATTTATACCAGGAATATCAGACTTTAACCACGAAATTAGATTTAGCCCCACTAGCACTCTTCAACCCTCTATAATAATAAGGAAGGCCCAAACGATCGCTATCAAGAAGGAAATTTCCTTAAAATTTTGAGGAGTAAAAGAAGAATGTAATTTCTTGCTATAGAAACACGTATAAAATGCTATAGAAAGAATAGTATTAGGATTATCAGATCATTAGACACTGACCCGAAGAAGAACCTTATACCATCTACGATTTTCATGTAGAGTGCTTAAGAAAGAAACTTGTAGCAGGTATCAGACTAACCCCAAGATGAGCCTTAATAGAAGAATGTCATTTCTCAAGAGATTTTCATATATAATGCTCTAGAAAGAAAGTTACACTAGGATCATCAAAGAACCCCCAAGAAGAACCTTAGTCCCATCAACAATTTTCTTACGTGGAATGCTCTAGAAAGAAACGACGAACAACGATCTAATTAAAGGAACGGAACCATTTAGTTATATATGTAGACTCCTAAAAATTCTGAGGCGTCATAGAAGAACGTCTATCTCTAAAGCGATTTTTACGTGGAATACTCTAGAAAGAAAATTACACTAGGATCAGACACTAACCCCAAGATGAGCCTTAGCGCCATCAGCGCTCTTCAGCCCGCCGTAATAATACGGGGCAGCCAGCGGCACAATGTCGCCTCGCCGACCATCTGGTTGTCGACGGTCAGCCAAGCCAAACGATCGAAATAAAGGAACAGAACCATTTAGTTACATAGATTCCTAAAAAAATTGAGAAGTTATAGAAGAACGTCTATCTCTAAAGCGATTTTCACGTGGAATGCTCTAGAAAGAAAATTACACTAGCATCAGACACTAACTCCAAGATGAGCCTTAGCGCCATCAGCGCTCTTCAGCCCACCGTAATAATACGGGGCAGCCAGCGGCACAATGTTGCAACTGACGCTCGCCTCGCTGACCATCTGGTTGTCGATGGTCACCCAAGCCAAGGAACAGAACCATTTAGTTATATAGATTCCTAAAAATTTAGAGGCGTTATAGAAGAACGTCTATCTCTAAAGCGATTTTCACGTAGAATGCTCTAGAAAGAAAATTACACTAGGACCAGACTAACCCCAAGATGAGCCTTAGCGCCATCAGCGCTCTTCAGCCCGCCGTAATAATACGGGGCAGCCAGCGGCACAATATTGCAACTGACGCTTGCTTCGCCGACCATCTGGTTGTCGACGGTCAGCCAAGCCTAACGATCGAAATAAAGGAACAGAACCATTTAGTTATATAGATTCCTAAAAATTTTGAGGCGTTATAGAAGAACGTCCTCTAAAGCGGTTTTCACGTGGAATGCTCTAGAAAGAAAATTACACTAGGATCAGACACTAACCCCAAGATGAGCCTTAGCGCCATCAGCGCTCTTCAGCCCGCCATACTAATACGGGGCAGCCAGCGGCACAATGTGGACGATCGAAATAAAGGAACAGAACCATTTAGTTACATAGACTCCTAAAAATATTTAGGCGTCATAGAAGAACGTCTATCTCTAAAGCAATTTTTACGTGGAATGCTCTAGAAAGAAAATTACACTAGGATCAGACACTAACCCCAAGATGAGCCTTAGCGCCATCAGCGCTCTTCAGCCCACCGTAATAATACGGGGCAGCCAGCGGCACAATGCTGCAGCTAACGCTCGCTTCGCCGACCATCTGGTTGTCGACGGTCAGCCAAGTCCGATCGAAATAAAGGCACAGAACCATTTAGTTATATAGATTCCTAAAAATTTTGAGGCGTTTTAGAAGAACGTCTATCTCTAAAGCGATTTTAATGTTGAATGTTCTAGAAAGAAAATTACACTAGGATCAGACACTAACCCCGAGATGAGCCTTAGCGCCATCAGCGCTCTTCAGCCCGCCGTAATAATACGGGGCAGCCAGCGGCACAATATTGCAACTGACGCTTGCCTCGCCGACCATCTGGTTGTCGACGGTCAGCCAAGCCCAACGATCGAAATAAAGGAACAGAACCATTTACCTTAACAATCGTCACTTCTCAAGCAATTTCCAATTGAAATGCTCTAGAAAGAAGCTTAATACTAAGATTTCTAGACCATCAGACACTAAACCGCAGAAAAATATAACTCTCATCAAGGATTGTCACGTGGATTGCTAAATAAAGAAACTAAGTATGCCAGAAATTAGATACTAACCTCACGATGAGCCTTAGTCACATCAGCGCTCTTCAGCCCTCCAAATATCAGATCAAATAGTTCCATAGTTTCCTTATAACTTTGAGTGGTAATACAAGAACGTCATTTATCAAGCAATTTTCTCGTGAAATGCTAGGAGGAAAGTTAAACTAGGATCATCAAACTAACCCCAAGATAAGCCTTAGTCCCATCAACAATTTTTTCACCTGGAATGCTCTAGAAAGAAAGTAATGCTATGATCAGACACTAACCCCAAGATGGGCTTTAGCGCCATCAGCGCTCTTCAGCCCGCCGTAATAATACGGGGCAGCCAGCGGCACAATGTTGCAGCTAACGCTAGCCTCGCCGACCATCTGGTTGTCGACGGTCAGCCAAGCCCAACGATCGAAATAAAGGAACAGAACCATTTAGTTACATAGATTCTTAAACATTTTGAGGCGTTACAGAAGAACGTCTATCTCTAAAGCGATTTTCACGTGGAATGCT
Source organism: Thaumatotibia leucotreta (assembly GCA_025490895.1). Lineage (NCBI taxonomy): Eukaryota > Metazoa > Arthropoda > Insecta > Lepidoptera > Tortricidae > Thaumatotibia > Thaumatotibia leucotreta. Next base: position 18,138 of record JALPQI010014587.1, read on the forward strand.
CTAGAAAGAAAATTACACTAGGATCGGACACTAACCCCAAGATGAGCCTTAGCGCCATCAGCGCTCTTCAGCCCGCCGTAATAATACGGGGCAGCCAGCGGCACAATGTTGCAACTGACGCTCGCCTCGCCGACCATCTGGTTGTCGACGGTCAGCCAAGCCCAACGATCGAAATAAAGGAACAGAACCATTTAGTTATATAGATTCCTAAACATTTTGAGGCGTCATAGAAGAACGTCTATCTCTAAAGCGATTTTCACGTGGAATGCTCTAGAAAGAAAATTATACTAGGATCAGACACTAACCCCAAGATGAGCCTTAGCGCCATCAGCGCTCTTCAGCCCACCGTAATAATACGGGGCAGCCAGCGGCACAATATTGCAGCTGACACTCGCTTCGCCAACCATCTGGTTGTCGACGGTCAGCTTCCCGTGACCGCTGCTGCGACTGGCTGTCACCGTGTGCCAGTCGAGGCCGCTGTAGGAGTCTGGAGAGATGATGGTGGCGGTATCGCCGCCGCAGTTGTAGGTGAAGTGGATCTGGAAAAAAAATTAGAAGAGATAATGAAATAGTAGATTGTTTTGTGTCACAACAATAATTAAAAATGATAATATATCTGGCGTTAATTGAAGCCAGAATGAAGCGATAGATTTTACAAGAGAATTCTGAAAGTAGTGAGGGATTCTATAGTTGGATTTTGCGTAATGAGGGATTCTAGAAGAAAATAATTTAATACCGTGTGGCACATACTGCTTTTCACATCAACTATGAGAACGTTAAATGTTATATTTAGTGTATATAATTCTGTTAGTATAATCGATTCTGTAGAAGTCGTTATCGATTATGAACATAATATATATTATTATAGTTTCATAGAATGTAATAAAACAGTAAAATGCCACATTGTTAGCCTACACAAATGGTAACCTGGATAATCTGGTTAAGCAACTAGTTCCAATTCGTAGTTAGTTGCCTATGAAAACAAAAATGATGACTGCTTCCTACAAAAAAGGTCAGTGATTGCAGTACAAAATGCTTTTACTACACATTAGATGACTGGGCATTTTCGCGAGAAGAGATCCAAAAAAAAATTTTTTTAAGGTAGGTAAATTTAATGTTTTTCCTACTCAGAATAACGAGTTCTTTCAATCTAGGAGAAAAAAAGTACAAGAAAAAAGTGGTCCCACATTTTTCATACATTTTACATGCTCTCCACTTTATAACCGCTGTACAAAGTGTTTGAAAAACGGTTACGTAATAGAAACAAAAAGTTGGGACACTTTTTTTCTTCTAGTGGGATCGAAAGAGTTCGTGATTCTGAGCAGGAAAAACATAAAATTTACCTGTTTCAGAAAAATAAGTTTTTGGATCTCTTCTCGCGAAAATGCCCGACTATCCTAAAAGATCAGCAATTCAATACAATAATACTCACTTTAGCATCCTTCATGTACACTGCCAGGAACTGCTCAGGAGCTCGGTCCGAGGTGGCGTAGAAGATGAGCCCGCCATGCTTGTCGAAGGTCCGGAAGGTCACCATCAGGTCAAGTTCATCAGACTGCCGGCCTGGCAGCTTGGCGTACTCTATGCGGCTGTCCTCGCGTGTACCTGTTTCGGAAGAGTAGATATTCCTTAAGAAGGCCTTGAGATTCACTCAGTGGTTTTTGTTGAGGGATCTTCTGCCAGATGCGCTGAGTAGGTAACTTGAGGATGAAAGAACTTAAGCTCTGTGGGATCCCCAATGACTTGTCGTAGCAGATTAGAGTGCTTAGCCAAGATGGCAAACGCTATGTCGCAAATGAAACGAAATTATCTTGGCACACTTATAAGAATAGAATAGAAATTATCTTTTGTTTACCGTGTACAATAGATTACAATTTTTGCACGAACATTTGTCTCAACGGCAACCCTTTTCGGGTGCACAATATTACTTAAACTATAAACTATACTACATGTTCATATATAAAGTATTAATGCCTACGAACAAATAAAACATGGAAGCCGCACGCCGTACTAAATTGCCTTTCAAAAACGGTCCTGAATTTTAGTTAAATTGACAAGTGTCACCCCCTCTTTAATGCACCACGGTAATGAATTTCAATATGAACCTATAAAAACTTAAACCGCCATTTAAAAATAGTTGTGATTGGTCCATCTAAGTTTTGATTGGCTATATTCAAGAAACATTTGTCAAAGATGTTGCGCTGAAATATGCCTGGTCTTAACAAAAGCGCTGTCCTGCCCATCTTGGCACAATTGAACAATTGTTTTTGGGGGCATTTTTGAGCTGGCGTTAGACGTCCATGTTATATATATGGTCGCAGATTCATCCCGTTCGTCGACTGACAACTTTGCAACCTCGTATGCCCGTATTTACTCTGAATGAAAATATGAATATCTCAGTTCAGCAATGGAATTCAACTTTGAATCCATACAATTAAATGAAATACATTGAAAGACCTATTTAAAAGCCCAACTCGCATTCTGGTTTTGGGTCCAATTTGAAGCATTGTCCTTTACGTAGGAACTGCTCATGACGTCACATCAGAGAGTTCTCGAATGCTGTTCCTAACAGTGGGATTTCACCACCAGTTTATACAAAAACAGTATTGCTAGTGGCACTTTTAACACGTAAAGTTTATCCCCCTTATTCATAAACGTCTGCTAACTTAACAAGTCGCTAATAATTGTTTGTCCCTTTTGCTCTTATGGACACATTGTTAAGACCGAAAGGGACGAACAATTATTAGCGGCTTGTTAAGTTAGCAGATGTTTATTAATAAGGGGGTATGTTACTTACCGAACCGATACCCCTCTGTAGGATCCCCGACAGTATAATGCCTGTCGTAAGCGAGGGCACACCCTGGTTGGGGTTGCGGAGTAGGCCTTGGCGTGGTGGGTCGCAAGGTCGACGGCGGAGCCTGGGTGACCGGCGGTTGGGTCACAGGTTCGACTCGAGCTGGGGAAGTTAAAGCTTAGTCAGTTTTCTGTTGATGAGACAACTTCTTCTTATGGTGCCATACCCAGTCTAATGGGCGTCGGCGGTCAGCATGGCATTTAGTTTTCTGGTCTTTGCCAATCTTTTGAGGGTGGTTGCGTCTTTCAACAAGGGTTTAATATTGTTACTAACATATGTATTTAAATATTTAGCGATAGGGGTACACGTAATTGGAGTCAATAATTGGTATTGGCTTACCTGGTGGTTTTGTCTCCACTTCGGCCACTGATGGCACTTCAGGTGCAGGAGGTGGTAACGTGGGTAGCACGTTGCTAGGTGCCACTCTTGCAGGCTCTGGCCATGGAGTTTCTGGAAAACGAAACGTTTTTGATGTGTGTATAAAGTGCCCCTATATCTACCGAACCACCCCCGTCTTCTAGCAGGTTCCAACAAATTGAGAACTCGTCTATTGATAGTAGCGTCAACTATCTTCGTAAGTCTTGGCTCATTAGAAAAAGTTTTTGGGATTTTTAACATAAATTTTAGAAGAATAGTGGCAAGCTTCGTTTGTTTCGAATTCGAAAGATACAAAACAAATGCAACTTTGTTATTAGTTCGTAAAATCATAATGAATCCACTTATAGTGTCCCCACATCTACCAAATGTGGCCCCCCGCTTACTAGCAGGCTCCAACAAGTTGAGAACCCGCCCATTAATAGTGGCATCAACTAGGCGATCGCAAAAGAGTCTTAGTTGCTTCAATTATATTAACCTGCAAACGTGAATCCACTTATCTGCCGTCCACAAACTAAAAAGCCGCTATATGCGGGAGTACTGTTTTGAGTTATGAGCGAAAAACGCGCCAAAACATGCCTCTAGAAAAGTTTGGGAGATAAACATATTTTTTTTTGATATTACTTTAGATCCTAATAATAACTATTTTATAAGTTAATTTGATTTATATTTTATTGTTTTTTAAAGCTAAAATCTTCAATTTTCCTTTTTTGTTTTGTATTGGTTAAATTAAAATAAAATAATTACATAACTAAAAAGTCGTTAAGGTATGTGTAGTTGGCCTTTTAACCTTGTAATTCAGATTAAAGTGTAACGGGTTGTACAAGTAATACAAAGTTAAAGATGAGAACATGGTTAAAAAGCGGCTAAGTAATATAGCCGCTTTTTTGCTATGTACTTTATGCCCATATTTTGAAAAAATTCAAGTTTAAAAGGTCGTTACTTGTATTTAGCTGTCTTTTAGATTTTTAAAAGTTATTACATTTGTATATTACGAGTACATTTCATCACTTTATGTATGTATGTATGTAAATTCTTTATTGTACACATAACACAAGCAAAAATACACATTTTTACAAAAAAATTGACAGGTACAAAGGCGAACTTATCCCTGCAAGGGATCTCTTCCAGATAAAAAAGCCTTTACCTTGACTTTACCTAGATAAAAAAGCAGTTATTAGCAAAACATTATGAAATAACCGCTTTTTAATTTGGTTTTGTGTTTATAAAATCGAGGTACCTATTAACAATTATATTCGGAAATAATAACCTAAAATTGTGGAAGTTAGAGAAATAAAAAGCAAGAAATAATTGATTTTAAAGTTTAATCAAATTACCTCATTTGAAATAAGTCAAAAATCAACGAAAATAGAAACAATAGGTATGTATACAGTGTGTGGGCTTTAACACGGGAGAAAAATGAAATGAGTGACTCCTTAGACTATCGGCAATAATCCTGTAAAGGTCCCGGTGTTTCAAAGTGGTTAAGTTCGGAGATATTGTCATTCAAAGCAATGGACCTTTAGTACTGGATCTTGGCATCACGATGTCGTAGCTTGTCAGTCGCAAGACATCATGATAGTATACCAGGTACGAAGTCATAACAATAATTTTGTTTTTATTTTTACACTAATTTGTTACGGTTTAAATAAAAATTGTACATTTATCAATGATTCAAAAATGATAAGTTATTGGTAACTTTTAATTCAAGTAAATGAACCCATAATAATGAAAAATACATGAACAAAAAATTCAAAAAAAAGTTTTTTTTTTAATTACAATATGTGGAAATGATTGTCGATCAGCTTATTAAAGCACCGTTTAAATTTTCACCCCGGTTGTAGGCCACACACTGTATAAAAATAAACAATACAGCAGTCTTAACTCATGGCACTTTGCTAACTTAATATTTTAATTAGTAAGTACCTAACTATTTTACTAAGAATCACAGTTAAATCAAAGTCTTATGACACATTATTATGAGATCAATATTGTTATTTTACTTTATAGGATTATTTACTTACTTAAACATAATAGAAACGGGTCACTTTGTATAGAGATTTCCATAAAAGGTTATCATTATTTTTGAGCATGAATTTAAATTACACTTCTACTTTTAATTATAAATACCTACAAATGTATATTAGCCTCTTTTGTTTTAACAGACTTCTAAAGGTAAGTGATTAGCCTTGCATTTTAATTAGTAGTAGGATATTAGTCGTATTAACCGACTCCGTACCTGTTACCAGCACCCGAAACAGGTCACAGATTTAAGCAATCAATTATTTCTTTTACCATTCACGTAGAAAAGGAATTGACACAGTTAATATCGGTATTCCGGAATTTAAAAAGTGTTTTCATTATATGGATAAACATAAAATATCAACACGATTATTATAGGTACAAGATACAAAACCGCCACAAAATATATCGATAAGTGATTTGCCACAAATTGTATTATAATTATAACTAACGTGAGACTCTAACATATTTAAATATTTATCACACGGGTTACTTACGTAATTTAAGTCGATAATTGGTCGACATGTTTCGATCCATTTAGAGGATACTCCATGATGAGGATCCTCTAAATGGATCGAAATATGTCGAGCAATTATCGACTTAAATTACGTGAGTAACCCGTGTGATAAATATTTAAATTGTATTATATATTATTTTCTGTAAAATAAACTGTGTTACTACTAGGCATTATTTCGATATTAATAAGAATGGTCTAATATCAAGTAGCATTCCAACAAGGGGTTTACTTTCATGCGAGTGAGACAAAAATACTTTTACCTACTGACTTCATATATTGTATCTGTTTTAGCATTGAAATAGCATTTGCAATTATAAATTATCAATCAGTAGATCAGTAAATCAGTACAGAATTACCAACAAGTAAAGTGTGACGTGACGTAGTGTGATTGTAACTTCTGTGCTTCGGGTGGGTGTTGTAAATAAGTGTTATGTGCTCATTATAAATACACTATATAAATATATATTTTTCGTTTTTATTATAACTGCATCTGTCTGTCTCGTCGCCTAGTTGTTGGAGACTATCTTTGATACGAGAATTTGATATTACGGATTCAAATTTGAGTGACTTCGTTGATTATTATTAATTTTTATATGATCTCAGTAGGATGACATGACAATATTGGTAAGACTTGACAACTTGTAATTAAAGTTTATAGGTACGTAATTGATTGTTGCCAAGATTGTAACCCATATATAATGACTAATGTTTCTAATTCTAATTACTATGCAGCAGAATCCGTTTATAGCGACACGCAAGGGACCGATGATATTACTAATCGGAAGACGTACTAAACGAACTGAACATTTTTACCTATTCTCTGGCACTTCAAAAAGGCATTAGCGTACCACTATCGCCAAGCAACGCACAAGCAATTGCACGTAAACAACTGTCTATTTTGTCTTGTCAGTTGAAAGTGAATTTTATTTCGAATTTTCTGACTTGATACCAAGTCAGAAAAGGTGAAAACGAAATTCGTAATTCGGGTCGATTTATCGCACGCCCTTCGGTCGTGCTTTAATTTATCTCCACTTGTTTCGAACTTCATTTTTTTCGCATTTGTAGTGTAATGTACTATTTTGCGATAGTTTTATTTAAAGAATACTTTTATACGTTCAGCATTCGAAATCCAAAAGAAATACAAAAAAGAAGTTTTTTTTGCAGGTTTTCCAAAACTCACATAACATTTCTTGTTTGTGTTAACCTTAGGAATATGCTGTTAAACATTTTCCCTTTCCTTATGGGCACCTTGTATACAAATCATAATGCAATTTTTCGTTTTATTTAAATAATACCTAGTATTACAAAATTTTCGTTAATTCCGGAACGTTCCGGAATTGGAGTATAATAGGTATCGGAAATCAGTTCCGGAACAGAAAATGGTCCGATATTGCACAAGCCCTATGCGGCATGTTGGTATTAGCAGGAAACTGCGTAGGCACTGCGCGCGGCACGGCTACCTTCGCTAAGATCGTTTACGCAACTAATAGTGTTGTCCTGAGCGAGGATCAAATAGCCGCCTTTTTAATATGTAATGTCCAGTAACCACGTTTTGTCTATGGGTTGGTGTACTTTTAGTACTATCTTTACCTAGTTATAAAGCCGTGACTGTCTCTAAGTTATGCATTTTAATCAATTTCTTTACAGAAATACAAATATTTAAAAAGGCAGCATATGGACTTTAACTGCTTTTTAGTTCCGTATGTATGCGTTAACGACTTTTAAGTTATGATACACTACATTGGATGATTATTATGTTTCTAGACTAAAAGGCAGTTAAACTACAATAGCCGCTGTTTAATTGTGTAAATTAGAATGACTGCTTTTAAAACTTGTACAGTACATCAAGGGTTCAATAAAAATAGGCGGTTATAGAGATTTGACGGCCTTCTTGTTAGAGTTCTGTCACTTAACGGTCTTTTTGTCTAAAAGTCTTAAAACTGTGTATTTAGCTGCTAATGGCTGTGATGTATCTCAGCTGTTTATAAAGATATATCCTTGAAACCTGGATAGGTCGATAGAGAATTTTGCGCTGTATCGCGCTGTTATATTAAATAACTCCAAAACGTCGTAAGAACCTTTAACGGCCTTTTAGTTTGTGGACGGCAGTTATAGTGTCCCCACGTCTACCAAATGTGGCCCCCTTCTTACTAGCAGGCTCCAAGAAATTCAGATCCCGTCTATTGACATTAGCATCAGCTATGCAATGGCAAAAGCCAGTTTTATTCGCTTATTATGTTAGTTACTAACCTGCAGACGTGAATCCACTTATAGTGTCCCCACATCTACCAAATGTGGCCCCCCGTTTACTAGCAGGCTCCAACAAGTTAAGCACTCGTCCATTGATAGTAGCATCAACTATTCAATCGCAAATGAGTTTTACTTGTTTTCATTTTAGTTACTAACCTGCAGAGGTGAATCCACTTATAGTGTCCCCACGTCTACCAAATGTGGCCCCCCGCTTACTAGCAGGCTCCAACAAGTTGATAACCCGTCCATTGATAGCAGCATCAACTATGTGATCGCAAATGAGTCTTACTTGCTTTCATTTTAGATACTAACCTGCAGACGTGAATCCACTGATAGTGTCCCCACATCTACCAAATGTGGTCCCTCGCTTACTAGCAAGTTCCAACAAGTTAAACTCCCATCCATTGATAGTAGCGTCAACTATGCGATCGTAAATGAGTCTTAGTTGTTTTCATTTTAGTTACTAACCTGTTGAAGTGAATCCACTTATAGTGTCCCCACATCTACCAAACGTAGCCCCCCGCTTACTAGCAGGCTTCAACAAGTTGAGAACCCGCCCATTGATAGTGGCATCAACTATGCGACCGCAAATGAGTCTTAGTTGTTTTCATTTTAGTTACTAACCTGCAGACGTGAATGCACTTATAGTGTCCCCATATCTACCAAACGTGGCGCCTCGCTTACTAGCAGGTTCCAACAAGTTGATAACCCGTCCATTGATAGCAGCATCAACCATGTGATCGCAAATGAGTCTTACTTGCTTTTATTTTAGTTACTAACTGCTTACTAGCAGGCTCCAATAAGTTGAGAATCCGTCCATTGATAGTAGCATCAACTTTGCAACGGCAAAAGCCAGTTTTATTTGCTTATATGTTAGTTACTAACCTGCAGACGTGAATCCACTTATAGTGTCCCCACATCTACCAAATGTGGCCCCCCGCTTACTAGCAGGCTCCAACAAGTTCAGAACATGTCCATTGATAGTGGCGTCAGCTATGCAGCCACGGAAAGCAGTTTTGGTTGCTGCTTTGTACGTGGCTACATAGTTATGGGTGCCACCTATTAGAAGCACCCCGTCTAGTATGTTTAGAGGGTCTGGCGCTGAGTCGGAGCTGTAAAAAGGATGCATTTAGACGAATGAACTTTTTCAATAAACATTACTCAGTATTTTAGTAAACAATGTTTCAGCTATTAGATCTACAATCTTTGAAAAGGTACATTTTGTTTTATTCATCGTACTGTTCTTATCAAACGATAGCTCATTAATCATGAAAAAACTTGGACATAACCAAATAAAATTGGGACTAATACATATACATAGAAGTTAAACTTGTGGACCATAGTTTCAGAATTATTAGAAAATTATAAATCGGTGGTTTTACTGTATTCAATTTAAATGATCTTGTTATCCAGATTTTGGTGAACTAGGCTAATGTATTTTCAACGTTGCGTACCTGTATAGATCGTAATCGTCTACTCGCATCCGAAGAGCTGTTCCAAGACTGACGGCTACAACGTGCCATTGGGAGTCGTTGTATGTCTGCGAGGTGTCCAAGGTGTCTCTAGGACTCATTAGCACCAATTTTCCTGCAAAATGAAGAATGAATTAGAAAAGCCTAAGGTTTACCCAATAGAAACCGCTGTATGAAATTCGGTTGTCGATTAATGAATTGCCTGTGACAGATCCGTTACAAGCAGTCCAGAGGTTGCTTAAATTAAAAGACGTCGAACACATTAGATCTAGTCACCTGAATAATAAATACAGTACCTATCTAACTACTGCAAATCATCTTTATTATCCTTTGTGTCTTTATCAGACGATTTAAGCAGCGCCATATGGATAGCTCAAAAACACTATTTTATCAGAACGTTGCATCTTTTGAACACTCATTTAGTAAGTTGTTGGTAAAACGTCGGACTTAGTCGATAAGGACGTTCAAAAAGATGATGCGTATACAGATATAAACAAATTCGTCCTAATATTGTAAGTGATAAAATAGGAACATTATACAAAAAGGCTCCCATATCCGGAGCTTCAATAATTTTAACAGAAAATGTATGTGAACTTCTGGTTTATGGTTTTAATAAGTTGGTGATAAAACCAAGATTGTGTTCTGAAAGTGCGTGATTATGAAATATTGCAAGTTTACAGATATGTTTATCTTTTTTTTACTTTCAACTGAATGGTATAAGACCACAGATGTCAATATACCATAGATATAGATCAAGCAAACGTATCTACTTAGCGTGTCAAATGAACTCAGTGAAATCCACTGAGTTGCCCGTCTTTAATCGCAGCTTGCAGCTTTCGGGCGTCAAATTTTGTAAGTTGAAGTGAACAAAAACATTAATAAATACGTAATGCCTCCTTAAGTAATATAATATTAATTGCAACAACACAAAAAATATGAATACTGAAGGGCCTGAGACATATTTAAAATCATAGGCAAGTAACAACTTCAGTACAAAATCTGACACGCTCGGCCGCCATACAAATGAATGAACTTGTTTCTTCTATCCAAATCTAATTCTGTGTATAAGACTCACCATTGAGTAAAGACAAAGTCAAACTGTCCTGCATGGTAGGCGTCTGCGTTCTGCTGATGTACACGAATATGAGCCCGTCAGGCTGGTCAGTCTTGAACTTGAGGGTCAACTGCATGTTCTCCGTGGATATGTTCATGTAACGGAGGGAGCTTTCGTTGCCGGAGAGGGACACTAGTGATGCGAACTGGAAATAAAAATATTTTTTAAGAAAAACAAACAAGTGCTGCAATAAATAAATAATAAATATCTTGGGACATCTTACACAAATCTACCTAGTCCCACAGTAAGCTCAATTAAGGCTTCTGATGTGGGTACCAGGCGACGATATATATAATAGATAGATACATATAGATAGAACATATTGCGAAAGTACAATAGTTATTTGTTATACAAGGGTGCAAAGTTGTATTTTACCCGCGAGTATGAAATTGAATCACGAGCAAGCGAAAGGATTCTATAGTTGAACTACGAGCGAAGCGAGTGGTTCTAAAATAGAATCTTGAGCGCAGCGAGTGTTTTAACATACGAGAAGTAAAATACATTTGCACCCGTGTGTAACACAAAACTTTTCCCCTCACTAGAGCGAGGAAACTCAAAAAAGGTAATTATTTGTTCACATTACAATCATCATCGGGTTAGTGATAATAATTTTCCAAATGCATCATGTATTTAATGCAAGATTTTGTCGCAGTAAACTTAGCACGAAAAAGTAAACGCAGCACGATTTTAACACATTCCTGTAGTTGCACACCAACGCCAATGCATTATTAAATCATTCCCATTCATTATTTTTACAAAATTATAACAGAACACCCTGAAAGTTGTTTAGTTTACTATTTTTATGCGTGTTCGAGTCGGTAAATAAAGATTATAACCTATAATATTCTTTGACAATGTTGACGTTGACATTTTCTGCGTTTTGTGATTGCATCTAGTCATCTTATCATCATTCACTAAAACAATTATTACTTATGGAATTTTAGGATTTATATGTTAAAATCATCATATTATATAAAGGTTTGTATTTTACACTAAATTCTCAAACAAATTATTTAATTATCATTAATATGGAACAATTTCCATGAGCATTTTACGTTTTGTTATTCCAAAACCAAGTTCATTACTTTGCCACACAAGTGAATAATATGCGTTTTTACACGTTCGTATTAAAGGATAAACGAGCACTTTACGAGCTAGTGAGGGGAAAATCAAATTATAGGTGATCTTGGTCGTTTTTTTTTGGTATATGACATCTAATATTTATAATTTACATATAGATACTTAAATACATACACAGCCATGAATATTTGTGATAAATAAATACACAAATAATGGCCTCGCCGGGATTCGAACCCGGAACCTCCAGCTTCGTAGGCAGGGTCACTACCAACTAGGCTACGGAGGCTGACAAATGTTTCTGAAGACGTCAGACAGAGAAGTAAAGTGGAAAGAGAAGACGAGGAAGGCAGACCCCACCATCAAATGGGAAAAATAATTGCCAAGGAGAGATAGAAAGAGAGAGAAAAACAAACAGCCCTATGTAACTAAACAATAGATACAGGAATTAATATGGAATACAGGTATCACCATCCGATGTCTTCTTATTTTTGAACTTTGATGAAGGTTCAAAAATAAGAAGACATCGGAATTTTCTGAGAAACTTTCAAATGTCATAGGCACTTCCAATATTTATGGTCTGAAATTTTCACTAAGTCTGCTTTAGGTAGGTATTTCCATTTCTAGGGACTTAGCGTGAGACTAAAAAACCTTAATTCTAAATATTCAGGTTCGTAATGACAATTACTTAAGTACCTACGATACTTTTAGGAATTTAAACTTGTTCGGCAGTTTTCTATTATAATATCGCTGATAATTTATAAAATTAACACCAAAACTGAAATAATATATCCACTACCAACTATATTTCTCTACATCTACCTCCATTTTTAATTGAAGTTCATCTATCACACCAAACACGTTATTTGCATCAACACAGTCATTCTTTTTTACTTCTTACGAGATTCCAACTCCTACTTTTCTTACCTTACACCCGTCTCCAACGCCGATAGACTCAATACTATTCTTGCTGAGGTCCACACTGATTTCGTTGACGTTTATCTGCCGCATGCAACCATCGAAGCCTTGGCTTGTGATCTGGTTTATTCCCTTGTTGTTACCACCGAAGTTCATGCTGTCCACTGGGTATATTTCACTCTGAAACACGTAAAACTTTCATTAACATGTACTCCAAAATCATTATGCGTGTCTTGAATAATCTTGCTCTCTATTGTTGTAGTCGAAATAAATCCTTTGGGAGACCTGCAGGCTACACCCGGGTAAGACCGGACTATTTTTCGGTGAGTTTTTGCCTTTTGCCTGCAGATGAGTGATATACGTGATAGAAAAGAAATCAAACTTTCAAAATAAATTTACCGGATACCGCTCAGCCGAATAGCTTAGGAGTAATCGACACTCAAACTTGCACTATTTTTTTTAAAGACACCCAAGTGAAAAACCTTGGCTTAAGATCGGACTACTATCTAATTTCAACACTAAAGTAAGGTGAAAAAGGTGCATAGCTTCCTCTTAAAGATCGAATCTCTAAAAATTCGCAAAAAAAAAACACTTTTTTTAAAACTTTCGTCGAACAACTGATGCGGTTGAGCGGTTGCTGCATACTAGCGAGAGGGGCGGGGTGAAATGGCGTCATGCATAATATAGCCAGTGAGAAAAAAAGACTACTATTTTAGTAGTTATTGCGGTCATCCGATCTTACATTAGATCCGATCTTAGCCGGGTGTACCTTACCCAAAAAGAGATAGATCACGTGACCACAATAATGTATGAAACTGGTTAACAAGGTCGTCAAGAAAGTTTTATTTAGCTTAAAGTAGTTACACGGAAGTCCATACTACATTATCAAAGCTGGCGCGTTGTTGGTGATGGCACAACTTTCCACTGTCATGTATAGCCATCAACGTCTGTCAAAAGTGTATCTATCCTTGTCAACCGTACCTGGCTAGACTGAGACACCGACTGGCTATTCTCATTGTCGACGCTGAGCCCACAGCTCTTGAGGTGGCGTCTTGCGTCCAATTTGTGCCATTTGCCATCGTTGTATTCCTTCTTGGTTCCGATTATGACCAGGTCTTCTGGATTGCCAAGGGAGACCTAGAAAATAAAGGATATTCATACCGAATGCCGAACTTTAAGACAGTCAATATATATACGGACATTAATAGGTCTTGAATTAAGGATATAGCCAAAAATCGTACTTAGTTTCTGAAAATAATTGATCAGTATTATCATTACCAGGGCCCGTAACTTTCATGCCGATGACATCAATTTGACGTCACGCTCCATTTAGGGTGATCCGAAATAGTTTTATTGTTAATTATTAATCATTAGTCGTCAATCATTTTAATCATGTACAAATATCTTCAAAAGCAGTATATTTACTCGTGAAATAAATAATTCCTACTCGATACGTGCTGTACGTTAAAGATGAATTCTGTTTTCTATGTAATTATTGAAATGTGTTAACAATATCATTAAAAAAAATGTATGTATAAAAACAAATCAAATAGTTTTATTTATGTTTGACGTATCAAGTAGGTGTTATTTATTTCACGTACAAACACGATGCCACTTTTGAAGTTATTTGTACATGATTAAAATGATTGACGACTAATAATTAATAATAAACAATAAAACTATTTCAGATCACCCTAAATGGAGCGTGACGTCAAATTGATGTCATCGGCATGAAAATTACGGGTCCTGATCATTACCATTTGTTTCAGGACTTTATTACCAAGATAAAGCTACATAAGTATTTCAATTGAAAACGAAGTAATTTATTGATAACAATAAGAAATTGGATCGTCATTTAAATTTTAAGGATAAATCTAATAATGTTGATGGACATGTAAGTGACCTTTATTTTAAAATCTTAGAAGCATTTAAGGTAAGTATAGGTAATACAACACGCAGACAGTAATTATATTACAGCTATAAAATTTGCACTTTCTGTTTGCCATAGTAGCTATCAGCTAGCACAACCATGTCAATTCCAATTGGTAAAATTATTCACTCTAAAAACGAATTAGGTACTTATCTGCCAAAGTTCTGCGAAATGTATCTACTTGTGGGTAAATGCACAGCAGCTACCAAATATTTTGGATGTTCTTATGTTAATTACGTAGGTAGATTTAAGTGTTCACATACCTACCTATAGAACTGGGCCAGATGTCCGGGGACATAACTTTGATAAATTAATGTAAAAATACAGAAAATAATTGGTAACCGTTACAGCCTTGTGGATTTTCCCTTATACACACTTACCTGCAAGTAAACCTTTCCATCTTGCATCTGAATAGAGAAGAAGTTCTTCTCGTCTCCAGCCAGGAAGATGAGGCCGTTCCTGGCGTATGTTCTGAAGAAGATCAGCACTTGGTTCTTCTGAGGGTCTGGAGTTGGGACCGGCATGGTCACGTGGGCGCGGCCGTTGAAACGGTACTCTTGAGGACCGGATTGTGAGGTGATTAGCTTGTCCCTGTGAATTTTAGATGGTTTTGAGTCTGATGAAAGCCAGACACGAACTCTTGAGATTTTACTCTTGTCGCCCGTAATACATTGTACGAGTAGGTACCTATCAAGATACCTACCAACAAGTACTTGGATTCCAAGATTTTTGACATAAACGCCAGGACGATGCAGTTCTAAGTAGTCAGTTATACAGACAACAGACTTCGAAAACAGAGGATGTTCTAAATTCAACCGTTTTTTTAAAGAAGTATTTTTGGTATGTAGATAATATATGTTATACGATGTCTCCGAAATGCATGAGCTCGTTAGTACTAAATCGGGATCTGATGAAGGGATCTTGGAGAAATCGGTTAAAGACTTTTTTTTTTAATTTGGCTATTATTATCGCACGTTGCAATGGTACCACTCATTTCACTATATCTACATTCGCGATTCGAGAAATACTGGATAGGGCTCATGCATAAATCATGTAGAATGTATTTAAATTCCATAGTTTCTTCATCTCAATCCATATTTTTCTTAGTTTGTTCACTGCAGAAAAATATACGTGATGTCTCCTTACACTTCACCCTAGCGTGATTTATGCACAAGCCCATATATGCGAAGACGTATTCAGAATATTCATCGCAACTGACCTCTGCCTGGCTCCCTTCAGTTTCTGGGCAGCCTCAAAGTTCCAGAGACCAACAGGGGTATCTCCCAGCATCAGCTCTTCGATCTGACCCTCGAATGCTGGGTAGCTGACTCCTTGCAGCTGAGCGTCGGACGGGACACCACCAACGTATAGCTTGGACTTCTTGCGATCTGCGAGGGGAATAAAATAATAATATCATGTTTTACGGTAATCGAGCTAAGTCTCAGGGTAAGGTTAACATACGAAAAAGTGAAAAGATTAATTTTGAAAAGTTTGAACAAAACAACGTAATGTATGTAGTCTTGGTGGAAAAGACCGTTCCATCTGCGAAACGTTTCATACAAGTATCTGTACTGATTTTACTTTGAAAGCCAAGTATCATTCAAGATTTCCATCAGAAATAAAAATCAAATAAAAAAAGGGTGAATATCTGAGCGTTTCAACCGCCTAATTTTGGTGGCATCATTAGTGCCGAAGTTTCTATTCGTTACATTGTGCTGCGTCGTCATTTGAAGGAGGCACGGGACCTTACAAATGACGAAGTTTAGTATAACATTGAGACGTTTAGAAACTTCGGCAAAAATGATGAAACCAAAATTAGGCGGTTGAAACGCTCAGATATTCACCCAAAAAACGGATGTAGTAAGCAATATCTACCTTCATATTTTCGCGGACACCTTCGAACTTACCTTCCAT
>JALPQI010014588.1:0-27225 GCA_025490895.1 Thaumatotibia leucotreta
GAGTTACGTTTTAATACCTACCAAAGTCACTTAGTGGTGAAGGTCATATAAAAAACTATACGAATATATAGATGAATCACTCGAGATGGTCGAAAAGTATTAAGGCACTGTGGTCCCACCAAAACCGAGTTAGCGACAGCTCGGCTATACAGACGAAAAAAAAACAATCGCCCTCGTGTAAAGAAAAGAGACACGACAAACGGGACAGGTAATAAAATTTACTTTCATAGGTAGGTAATGACCCAATATTTTGAAAATTATACTAGAAACAGGAATAAAATATGTGTTTATACCAAATATGAAGTAATTTGACTAATAAACAAAGAAGTTATGATTTTTTTCGGTAAGCCGAAAAATTTTACGGCTCTCATATAAAATTTGCATTTTGGCGGTTACAGCAATTCCGCTTTTTGCCATCGAACTATGCAATGAAATGCATTTTATTGAAGATCTACTTTAGTTTTCTAGCCAGCACATTGATTTATTGTTTCAAGGGTTCTTTAATGAAAAGCGTGTAGGATTTTCCATTTAACTACAAAGAAAATTGGAAAACCGACATTAATTGTTTGCTAAAAGTGCTAAGACACCCTCGCTTTGTTTTATTTCACTTACAATTATTAATAAAGTTTACATTACACGCTATACAAAGAACAAAGGGTGTCATTAATAAAATATGTAAAGATGATGTGTACTTAGAGTAGGTATAGTTATATTGTTCAATGTTTGCTTTGCTTCTAATTAAGTTATTATATTATAGTTAAGTACCTACAATAAATGAATAACTATTTAAAACGCTATTTAAGTATTATTGTATCATTAATTTTACTGGACATTTTATTGAATACTTACGGTCATTAGGTACTCATTAAGATAAAACACAAGTGATAAAATTATGAATAACGAAATAAGAATACAAAATCAAAACCTTTATCTAACAAAGCACCAATGCCACCAATTATGTATACCAAGAATAAGCAAACAACATAATCCTGCGACAAGACGACAAGATATCTTAACCAAAAACAACAAACAACAAAATATAACAAACATAATGTCTATCTAGTTAGTTGCTTAAAGGATCTGTCATTTTAACAAATAGCTCAAAATCAACACACCAAACGACAAAAAACAATTTTTTACTTGACATTTCCTTGTAATACTGTAAAATCTGATCCTTATCGCCCATACTTAATGACCACATAGCTTACCCAAAAAACCGTCACTATCTCTTATTACTTGGATAAAGTAAAACAGTTCAACCAAATTCAATTTCAACTCTATAGTTGAAAATCAACTCTGTAAACTACACTTACGACTCAGAACCAAATTGCTGAATTTCTTTGCATTTGCTTTGAATAAAATACATCTTTGAATAGTGGATATAGAGGTCCTTTCCGATTAGCAAGCGGCAGCCTTGGACCGTCGTGATCACAGCTGACCATTCATACACTTTATTGTTGTTGAAATAAGGGTTACAATTAGTCAGTTCCGTGCTGGCATTTGTAGTATCGCGTGTCCACATTTTTTACAGGTGTTCGATAGATAGCATGGTACTTTATTGCTCTTATCGGTTATTGCCATTGGTACGGAGCTGATTAAATAGTGATATACAAATGCGTTTCAGAAGGACAACTTTGCTCAGTATTAGGCTACTATAGTTATTTGTTATACAAGGGTGCAAAGTTGTATTTTACCCGCGAATATGAAATTGAAACACAAGCAAGCGAAATGATTCTATAGTTGAACCCCGAGCGAAGCGAATGGTACTAAAATAGAATCCTAAGAGTAGCGAGTGCTTTAACATACGAGAAATAAAATAACTTTGCACTCGTATGTAACACAAAATTTTTCCCCTCACTATAGCAAAGGATATGTCATTTGTTAAACTAATCCTACTTCACTTTACGCCGCTCCAAAGTCATTACTTTACTCACTAGTGATTAAAATGCGCTTTTTTCATTAAAGGATAAACGAAGGCTTTAAACAAAGGGGAAAAAAAATTGTTGCGGTGACGGCAGTAATAATACATTTTGTCACCTCCCCTCTTCCCGTGGATGTCGTAAAAGTCGACTAAAGGATTGAAGTGTCACCGACCATTAATTTATTTAAGATTGATGATTGGCAGCAGTACCATCATAGTACAGTCGTACACACTACTGCGATCTTCGGGCTTTACCTTTACCTTCTAACGCATAGGTAATGGGAGAGGCCTAAGTCCAACAGTGAACTGAAATATGCTGACGATGTGTGTGTGTGTGTGTGTGTGTGTGTGTGTGTGTGTGTGTGTGTGTGTGTCAGCGTGTGTGCGTGTGTGTGATGTTTTAAGTAAATATGCAAACCAGGTAGAATTGAAGTTATTATAGTTATTAGCTCGCGTGAAATGCCATGATAAGTTGATTAAGCATTATGTTAATTCGTATAATTGGTTAAAAGCATGTTGTCGAGTCGAGACCTTAGCTTCTCTAAATCGAAAATGATATCAGGCTTTCAGTACTTACACATATTATGTTCTTATGGACCCCCGTACCTACCTATTTATGTTATGTTTTAATAAACAATGTATGTCGATGTCGATACTACTTATGCTTGGCGAAATCGTATAATATGAATATGATAGACTAGAATGTAACATGAATATCACTACATAGTATAAAATAAAGTTACTTTTTCTCTCCCTATGTCCCTTTGTACGCTTAAATCTTTAAAAGTACGCAACGGATTTTGAAAGGGATTTTTTTAAAAGGTAGAGTAATTCAAGGGGAAGGTTTTTATGTAGGTATAGTACCCGTGCGAAGCCGGGGCGGGTCGCTAGTTATGAATAAGTGACAGATGTAATACATTGGTATATGTATACAATTTGTAAAACACGTTCGCTCGTCGTTCAAGTTCAACATTCGTCAGACAATAAAAATTCCCGGCGCGTGCACACAAAACAACACCAAAGACGATGATCTGACTAATTGCCCCTCCCCTCGACCCCTTCTAACAAAGGAATTCAATTAGACGCCTCTCGCTCAAAAAAAAATCTCAATAATTTAAAACTATTTTATAACATTACGACACAAGTGCAAAACACAGGAAATCCGAAACGAGTGCCGATGTTTTAAAACACGACCGAAGGGAATGTTTTAAATCGACACGAGTTACGAATTTCGTTTTTGCACGTGTCTCGTACGACGTTTTTTAGTACAGATGGCCCTCCGAAGTTTTGGACCTGACGTAAAATGAGCCACTTTTCGCACTTGAGCCTAAAAAAGGCACATCATCATCAGCCTATGTTAGTCCACTGCTGGACGTAGGCCTCTCCTATTAACTATGCATATAGACGCATTAGGAGGTAAATGCCCATAATCGCCACGCTGGGCAAGCGGATAGGCGATCGCAGTAATGTGTCCACTATGATGACGCTGCTGCCCATCATCAATCTTGTAGAATGGTCAGTGACACTTCAATCCCTTAGTCGACTCTTACGACACTCACAGGAGGAGTTGGGGTGGTGACAAATGTATTCTTACTGCCGTCACCACACGGCAAAAAAAAGGCACCATCTGTACTAAAAATTACATTTAATAACTATAGAGATACGAGTATATCGACAACCAAAACTCACTGTGACTACTCTTAGCAACCTCATATGTAAGTATTGAATCAGAACTGAGCTTATTTCAAGTAGGTACTTATTTGTTAATTTGTGAGTTTTGTTCGTCAATCGACGATATGATTATAATACAGTCGCTATCAGAAAAACGGAGGGGGCATGGTGCTCAGAGACATCTGAGCAGAGTTCCACGAACGAAGTGTTGCCTCTCTCTCGCGCTTGTGAATTTGTACGTAAGTGTGACAGGCAACAACTTCTTTCGTGATTCGCGGTAGCACCTCAGAATGCTTAGCCAAGTTGCCAATCGCTAACGCTTAGTAGCGTATCGTAGTTTTCCCTCTCTGTCACTCGTTCATATTAGTGCGACAAGGACAGTTAGCTGCCTTTCGTTTACGATTGACGGTTAAGCGTTAGCGATTGGCAACTTGTCTAAGCACAAAGGCCTCTGTTGTTATAGTTATAGCGTTAGAATGCAGATTTCGAGGATTTGTCTCTCTCACTCTAATGACGGCTTCGTTTGAGTGACAGAGAAAAATCCTCGAAATTTCCGAATTTCGATTTTCGCGGCAGGCCAGATATTTTTGACCACCGTGGCCGCTCCGATAATTATATCAGGGTGCTTAGCCAAGTTGCCAATCGCTAGCGCTTCATCGTTAATCGCAGCTAACTGTCTTTGTTGCACTAATATGAAAGAGTGACAGAGAGGGAAAACTACGTTACGCTGCTAAGCGCTAGCGATTGGCACCTTGGCTAAGCATCCTGATAGCCACTGTACAATAAATGTACCTATATCTCTTCTATATATACAGGGTGGTCCAAACCTTGACGTCAAAAATTTTTTTTTAGATTCCTCACGTCAAGAGCTATCAGAATATACCACATGTATGTTAGCCGATGTTTTGTAGTTTTCGAGTTATGAATTTTTGAAAAAAAAATTTTTGTGAAATTCTGGAATGAAGAAATTAATGATTTAAAAAAAACTGTTGGTTTTTTTAACTAGTTTCTTTTTGTGAAAGTATGACTACAAATAAAGCATTTACTGACAAAAATATTAGCGTCCTCTCCTCACTTTCATACAAGTAGGATAAAAAAATACCAAATTCAAAATTTTACGCTAAAAACGCATCAAAATAGCATTAATGTACGTAAATAAGAAAATAAAACATATCCCAAGGATTTTTGGTAATGTAAAGACTGCCCTAGACCTTAAACCTTCGTAATAGCAAAAAAAAATGATACTTAATAATGAGGATTTTTCGGATTAGTCGGTCAAATAAACTTAAAAAAAACTTCTAAATTTTTAATCTAAAAATAAAGTGAAATTTTGTCTGTTTTGTTGTTCTTATCAATAAACAAAGACAGAAAATACCACGAAAGCTCATTTGTGTAGTTATTCAAGTAATTTTTTACTACTTTAAAATTTTAAGCTTTTTTAAGTTTATTTGACCGACTACTCCGAAAAATCCTCATTATTAAGTATCACTTTTTTTTTGCTTTTACGAAGGTTTAAGGTCTAGAGCAGTCTTTACATTACCAAAAATCCTTGAAATATGTTTCATTTTTTTATTTACGTACATTAATGATATTTTTATGCATTTTTAACGTAAAAATTTGAATTTGGTATTTTTTATCCTACTTGTATCAAAGTGAGGACGCTATTTTTTTGCCAGTAAATGCTTTATTCGTAGTAGAGCAATTCTCTTTTTTTTTGCCACTAAAATGAAATATGAAATTTTGGGTAAATTTTATACTATTTCTGCTCAGAATCACGAGCTGATTCCATTTCCGGCGAAAAAAAAAGTGTCCCATGATTTTTTTTCCTATTGTGTTACTATTTTCCATACACCTTCTATGGCGGTAACACAAGAGGATATTCGAAATATGTATGAAATTTTTGGGACATTTTTTTTTTCGCCGGAAATGGAATCAGCTCGTGATTCTGAGCAGAAATAGTATAAAATTTACCCAAAATTTCATATTTCATTTTAGTGGCAAAAAAAAAGAGAATTGCTCAGTAATACTTTTACAAAAAGAAAATATTTAAAAAACCCAATAGTTTTTTTTTATCAATAAATTTATTCATACTAGAATTTCTCAAAAAAAATTTTTTCAAAATTTGATAACTCGAAAACTACAAAAAATCGGCTAACATACATGGGGTATAATCTGATAGCCCATGACGTAGGGAACCTAAAAAAAAATTTTTGACGTCAAGGTTTGGACCACCCTGTATACCGGGTGTTTCTAACAAAAGGACCAGTAAATTGAACAGAAAAAGAATGGAAAATGTATGAAAATCTGATTCTGATAAGAAACAATATCACATCACACATCACATCATCAGCCTAAGTTAGTCCACTGCTGGACGTAGGCCTCTCCTATTAACTATGCGTATAGACGCATTAGGAGGTAAATGCCCATAATCGCCACGCTGGGCAAGCGGATTGGCGATCGCAGTAATTTGTCCACTGTGATGACGCTGCTGCCCGTCATCAATCTTGTAGAATGGGCAGTAACACTTTAATCCCATAGTCGACTCTTACGGCACCCGAAGGAGGAGTTAGGGTGGTGACAAATGTATTCTTACTGCTTTCACCACACGGCAAAGAAATAATATACTTATAAAAAATAGAAAAAGGCAAAAACACCCCTAAGAATCTTAGGTCATTCACTGTAGGGCTTAGAAAAACGCTTTAGTCTGGCCGTGACGTAAAACTTCAATATTTATAGACCAATGTCATCAGAACTCTGCCAGAAGTGTCACTGACTCGTCTTTATATAATTAAATGTGATGGCAATTGCTGATTGTGGTTCATGTACAGTCACGCTAAAAATATGTACCTATACATTTAAGAACGTATCTATGGAAGTAATAGTACAAGCTTATTAACATCAGAAAAATGCATGTTTGCATAGTTTAAGTCGCATAATATTGCAAAATATCCGCGTGACTCAGGCGACTGTAACCATGGCAATGACATTAATATACTCTATAAGCTCACTATTCTTGATTTTTTTCATACTATTTGGACCTACGGATCAAAAGTTAGAGGGGGAGCCATAATTATTTTTTTCTTCTGGAGCGATTATCTCCGAAAATATTGATTTTAAAAAATACCCTTATTCTTTTTAAGATACCTATTCAATGATATCCCACACAATAGGATTACAGCAATTAAAAAGATCATCCCCCCTTCACCAGTTCTGCCGTGCTAAGTAAAGAAGACGCATCTCTTATAGTAGTTCTATGGGAGATACGTACTTTTTAGTTAGCACGGCAGAGTTGGGAAGGTACCCGAAAAAAAATTTTTTTTCTAGTTTTCATTGCACCACTTTGTTGGCATTATTAATATGTATACTTGTACCAAATTGCAGATTTATTGTATTAACGGCAACTGAGCTATGCTGCGGACAGACGGACAGACGGACATGGCGAAATTATAAGGGTTCCGTTTTTGCCATTTTGGTTACGGAACCCTAAAATTCACCCATTTTCACTTTTATATTAATATTTAGAAAAATCGTCTCTTTCCTGGAATAATTGTACTTGTCAGTGAATCGAAAATGTTACGCGAGATGAGGTTCCCGTGAATAATGTGCCAAATATATCACTTTGGTTTTACCGCCCACCTTGCCAAGGGTGTGCGTTACAAATGTTACTATAACCGAGTGTACCTTGCAAAATGATTTCCTGGAGGAGAATGTGATATGATCAAATTGGTAATGCAAATAGTTGTTATAGATATAGGTACTATTAAAGGATGAACAATATTACTTTGCTATTCCACCGCAATCGAGGAATAGCAAAGCAATATTGTTCACCCTTTTATATGGAACTAGCGACCCGCCCCGGCTTCGCACGGGTACTATACCTACATAAAAACCTTCCTTTTGAATTACTCTACCTATTTAAAAAAATCTCATCAAAATCCGTTGCGTAGTTTTAAAGATTTAAGCGTACAAAGGGATATAGGGACAGAAAAAGTGACTTTATTTTATACTATGTAGAATATAAAGTATCACCTGAATCAATTAATTAGATATAGGTACCTTTATTGGCACGAATAAATTACACACATATTTATTTTAGTATTGCGTTTCTGTATAGTAAGGGTCACGGTCCATACAAAGTTGAGAAAAATTGTGCGCTGTGAGTTACAGTTTTGTAATTTTAACCAGAGCTAGAGGGTCTCAAAATAGTTGTTTTTAGATGTGGAGGGAAAACCAATTCCCCCCTGAGCGCGGGGGGAGGGGGGTGAATGTGCATGCGGAAGGGTTGCGTTTAATATTTTTGTACTAATTAATAAGGCCTACTATGCATTGTTTGGTATCATTTTCGTGTAAAACGGACCTGGAAAATCCATTTTTTATCATAAACATGAGCAATTTCATAAAAAATTTAGATTTTTTGGAGTAAAAGTAAAAAAGTTACCGTTTTTATTTTAATTTAAGCGTCATATAGGTATTAAAAAACAAACTTATCCAATTTAAAAAAATAGTGTAAGATAGCATATGTAGTGCAGTTTTTAAAAATATACACATTTTGTAGTCTTTCATACAAAAAATCACTGCAAAAAAAAATTACCTGACGCGTACCTCCAACAAAAACATCCGCGTAATCTCAAAAAAGAGACTTTTGTGCCGGCAACTGCTCATAGATTATACATATTTTTGTACTTACATATTATTGTTCGAGTTTGTATTGCGCGTCTTCGAAGACCGAGTGGCCGAGGGGTACAGGCATCAGCCGCGAAAGCTGAGTACGTTGGTTCGATCCCCACCTCGGAAATAGGTGATCTTGGTCGTTTTTCTTTGGTAAATGACATCTAATATTTATAATTTGTTAAACGTTTACTTTATAAATCATCATTATTACCATATCAGCCGAAAGACGTCCACTGCTGAACATAGGCCTCCCCCAAAGATTGCCACAATGACCGGTCCTGCGCCACTCGCATCCAGCGGACTCCTGAGACCTTCACTGTCCACCTTGTGGGGGGCCTACTCACGCTGTGCCTTCCACCCGCATTGGCCATCGGTTCTACGTGCAATGTGCCCCGCCCACTGTCACTTTAGTTTAGTGATTCGGAGAGCTATGGAGCTATACTTTGGTTCTGCTGCGGATCGTCTCATTTCTAATACGACCTCGCAGAGAGACTTCCACCATAGCCCTCTCCATTGCCCTGTGGGTGACTTTAAGCTTTCTTATGAGGCCCATTCTAAGCGACAACGTTTCAGTACCGTATGTCATCACTCTTTTAAATCTTTGATCAGTGTGTGTTGCCACACTGATCAAATACTTTTTTCTTCAAGAACTGCGGAATACTGGACGAAAAGATGTGTCGTAGCTTCCCAAACGCTGCCCAACCTAGTCGTATTCGATGATTGACCTCTCTTACTCAAAGTTGGACCTACCTAACTGGGTAGCTTGTCCTAGGTATATTATAATCGTCTACACCTTCGAGTTTAGTCTCCGATTGTAACGGGAGTTTTCGTCTTATCCATGTTCATCCTAAGACGAACTCGCTCGAAGGCGCTACTGAGGTCAGCGAGCATCATACTGAAATCTTCCAAGGTCTCAGCCAAGACCACCGTATCATCAGCGAATCGAAGGTGAGTGAGGTACTCGCTGTTTATGTTGATACTCACCTTTTCCAGTCCTGTCTTAAAGACATCTTCCAGTGTAGCGGTAAACAGATTAGGGGAGATGACACCTCCTTGCCTGACTCCCCGCTGCAGTATAATATGCTTCAAGCTCTGGTCTTGGAGTCGGATTGACATAGTGGCGCTTTCGTACAAATACTTCAACATTTCGACATAGCGGTAGTCTACTTGGTACCGTTAAAGAGACTGTATTACTGCCCAGAGTTTCGATCAAATCGAAGGCCTTGGGGGTTACCATGACGTACTAATGCGATTCAGTTTAGATTCTGGGAAAGGGGCAGTGATACACGACTCGTATAGCCTTGTCCCTTTCTCTCGACCTAAATTAAACCGCATTAGTACGTCATGGAAACCCCCCTTATCGTAGTCCACAAACGCTAAACGCTAAACAGAGGGGCAGGTCATACCTATTCCTCGGTCTTCTGTATAACATTCGTTCCATGCCTAAGGCGTTCTCCCTTCCGGAGTTGAACAACTTCTGAAGGGCCATAAGGATTGGTTTACCACCTGGCTTCAGATGCTCAGCTGATAATTCCGTCTTCTCCAGATGCCCTGTTATTTTTGAGCTGTTCAAGAGCCATTCTAATATCACATAGGCTGATGTCTCGGATATCCTCTGTACGGTGCCGGGTCAGTCACTTACTTCATAAGAAATTTATCAATTATCAAATTCCGTGTGAAATAAACGTTTAACCCGGGTCGCTTGGATAACCCAGGTTGATGCAATTTGCCCTAACAGACATTATGGGAGTATTTTGTTTACGCAAAATCGCTAAATTCCCGCAGTAGAAACGTACTGTCAACAATAAGTCAAAGCAACGTCCCTTTTTTATTCGAGGTACGCGACAGGTTCAATTTTTTTACAACTTATTTTTGCATGGAAAGTTCCAAAAAGTACTTATTGTAGTTTTAAAAACTACAATAAATATGCTATCTTGTAGTATTTTTTTTTTTCATATATTTATTTGGTAATACTTATATAACGCAATAATCAAAATAAAAACGATGATTATTTTACCTTTATACCAATAATAATTTTTTTATACACGAAAATCCTCATGTTTAGTATCAAAAATGAATTCCTAGTGTCTGTTTTATATGAAAATGATACCAAACAATGAATAGGGCGGGACGTAGTGCTGGGGAAAATTTGTTGCAGCTTATGTCTAGATTGATTCCTGTAGTGGACGCCGGTGGTCAAGTGGATGTCGTATATTTGGATTTTCGGAAAGCTTTTGACGTGGTCAATCATGACATCTTACTGACTAAGCTGGCGGACGCTGGATGTACACCGCACACGCTTGCATTTTTTGCAAGCTATATGCGAGATAGGAGTCAGTACGTGGACTGCTCCGGTTGCAGGTCGAAACCATACCACACGTAATCCGGGGTCAGTCAAGGTAGTAATCTTGTCTGTCCATTACAATTTATCCTAATGATTAACGACCTCCCGGATGTGGTACGTAATTCCAACTGTCTGCTTTTCGCCGATGACCTGAAACTTGTACGCCAAATCAAGGATGCATCGGACTGTATAGCATTGCAGGATGATATTGATCGAGTGGTGCAATGGAGTCACGTAAATAAACTGCACTTTAATGTGGCTAAATGCTCGCCAATGTCTTTTAGCCGGTCTCGCAGGCCGATGCACCATCAGTATATGGTAGAAGGTGCAGATATGGAGCGTCTGATGGAAGTGCGAGATTTGGGCGTGCATTTTACATCTGATCTCTCCTTCAAGCATCACATTTCCCTCACCTGCAAGAAGGCATATAGGAACCTAGGCTTTATTTTACGACAGTGTCATCTTCTCCAACATATGTGCTATACGAGCACTGTACGAAGCCCTAGTCAAAAGTCACCTAGAGGGCAGATCATGTATATGGAGCCCAAGTGAGGCAAAATACAGCTTTATGTTGGAACGAATCCAAAATAAATTCGTAAGGTTTCTGTACCTAAAGTTGTATGGCGTGTACCCATTTTATCCCCTAATGTATTCGACGCTGTTTGTCCTCGGTATGGTGGGGTACAACAATTTGGAGGTTAGGAGACAATTAGCTCTAGCCCTTTATATGTTTAAGTTACTACGCGGAAGAGTTAGCAACCCCGAGATAACTGCCTCTTCGATACGTGTGGCGGCGACACCGGCCGTCACTGCTGGCCGAGCCTCGTGCGCGCACATGTTTGTTGCGTACAGCACCATTGACGAGGGCACTCCGCACACTCAATCAAGTTGCCAATCAATCAGACTTATTTCATTGTTCTGAGAGTGAATTCACTAAGGTCTCTTTATTTGTCTTGTGTTACTGTAAACCTTAATTGTGTAATAATTTTGTGTAAACTGTATTATTTAAGTTCTTGATAGCCTTTACACTGTCGCAATGGGAAACTGTAATGATAGTTGTATAATTTAAATAAATAAATAAAATAAATAAAATAGTAGGCCTAAATATTAGACGAAAAAATTTTAAACATAACCCTTCCGTTTGCACATTCACCCTCCTCCCCCCTCGTCCAGGGGGGTTATTGGTTTTCCCTCCACATCTAAAAATATTTATTTTTACACCCTCTAGCTCTGGTAAAAATTACAAAACTGTAACAATTTTTTCCATTTGGACCTCTACTAGTAGTTAATTAAACTATTAAGTAAATTATAACCAAAGAGTTAAAACACTCTATAAAACTGTAAAAATAAGGAACACCCTAATTGCTATGCCAATATAACAAGGTTCTACGTTGCACTTTTTTATATTGGCATAATAAAGTGGCTCCACTCCACCTGATCGTAAGTGAAAAGTAGAGCCCAAATCGCGGCGGCAACGAACAGGAGACCAGCAGTAACCTTTCAGTTGCCACCGCCCTGCTGGCACGCACTTTTATCAACTTGAAATTTGAACATTAACACACACTGACACTTAGCTTACGAACAAATTGCCTTTCAAAAACGGTCCTGAATGTTAGTTGACAAATGTCACCCCCTCTTCAATGCATCACGACAACGAATTTGAATGTCAACCTATAAAAACTTAAACCGCCATTTAAAAATAGTTGTGATTGGTCCATCAAAGTTTTGATTGGCTTTATTCTATAAACATTTGTCAAAGATGTTGCGCCGAAATATTCGCGGTGTCAAGAAAAACGCTATGTCCTGCCCATCTTGGCACAATTGAACAATTGTTTCTGGGGGCATTTTTGATCTGGCGTTAGACGTCCATGTTATATATGGTCGCAGCACTTAGCCCAGATTTAATTACCCCGCAAATGTAACATAGAAACATCTAATATTGGGGTAGCGTATAAGGCCGACACATCGTTTACCTACCATGGGGGCTACCACAATATACTAACTCGATTCAGTATAGGACCTACTTAATCTGAATCGCGATTGTGTCACTTCCATAGAAAAACTGTCAAAACTGACATGCCGAACCTAAGCTGAATTGCATTTAAGAGATCTTGGTAACTAGATCCCCTCTTTTCTATTCCAAGTAACCACTGTCCACCAACTTACCCTTTTACACATGGATTTCAAGAAATAAAATGATTTCCCGTAATATGACTCCGGAAACGATAAAATTTACTTTGCGGACTTATTTTATTGTATGGACGTCAGCGTATTTCAAATCGAGAAAATCTAGATTTACACAAACAGATGAATATCGTTTCAAACGCTTCATAGAAATTATATTCGTTTAAGAGTAAATATTAGGAAAATAATCTACTAGTTAGTAAATCATTGGTAGAGTAGGTAGTTACCTACCTTAAATTTGTAGGGTTCCGTAGCCAAATGGCAAAAACGGAACTATAAGATTTCGTCACGTCTGTCCGTCTGTCACAGCCGATTTTTTCGGAAACAGTGTAAGTACTATAGTATTGAATTAGGATATGGTTTGTATGGAACGTTACAAAATTATGATACTAAATAATAAAAACAAATCATTTTCAGTGGGGCCTTCCACATATATATACATAGGTAATGATAATTGTTTTTCGATGTACATAAGCGTGTGGGTGGGGTCTCAATGGAAATGGTTTTTAAAATGATATAAAGCTTTCTATAAGAGTTGTCTTTAAGTGGCCCGAGTTCAAGGTTTTAAGGCCGTAAAAAGTGTGTTATCGTGTCCCCTTTACTTTTTAAACTAGGTACGGGCTTATGACATTTAAAAAATAGAGACGATGCATGTTATTAATTATTTTAACGAATTTTGCTTTAAATAGAATATAACGCATCTTTAGAATGAAAGTGACCTAATCCAAAATTTTCGAATTAGGAATATAAAGCTTTTAGGTGTTTTTAATTAAGTACATAATTAATCATTCCAAAATTTTGAATTAGGTCTATTTCATTCTAAATGTGCGATAAATATGTTTATTCGTAGAAAATCGTCGTTCGTCGTTGTTGACATGGCAGTTATGTCATCTGCTTTCGAAATTAGCTGTGAACGAGTATTTAACTCGCGTATATTGCTCTACATTGCGCGCCCAATTATTTTGTATGGAAAAATTTGTTGCTCTAATTTTAACTAAAAGTTATTTTAATGTACTTATTATGTCGTAAACTAACACCCGTTAAGAGCTTCGCCCGTATTAGACTTACACCCTGTATAAAGAAAACAAAGAAAAATACAAATAAAAAAGTGTATGCTACGAAACAGCCTCATCTCAGCATGTTGCTTGCGACACACATTTGCGATTTGCGAGCGAGTTTCAAATCTGAACGACGGCGAAATCGCCGCAAGTTCGCCGCGTGCAATTTTTGCATAAATGTACATTCAAAACAAAAGAGCATTCGCTGTTCTATTCCCCGTTCTACGAAATCAACCAATCACGTTTTGTGTAACGATCGAATTTCGTAGAGTGGGGGGTTAGAATAGCGAATGCTCTTTTGGTTTTAATGCACCTTAAGCATCGCTTTCAAATCGCCTAAGTTAATCGCTAGTGTGAACAGGCTCTAAGGTATTCTGTTTCACTTCTTCACTTCACTTCATCAGCCTATCTCAGTCCACTGCTGGACGTAGGCCTCTCCTATTAACTAAACTAACTTAGGGATTAAAGTGTCACTGACCATCCTTTGATACAAGATTGATGATGGGCAGCAGCGTCATCATAGTGGACACATTACTGCGATCGCCAATCCGTTTGCCCAGCGTGGCGATTATGGGCATTTACCTCCTAATGCGTCTATATGCATAGTATAGTATTCTGTTTACGATCAATAATTAGAAGGCTCGAAGTGCGAATACAAATGGCGTCAGGGTAGGTTTGTGACCGAAAGTATACCCCGGGTGCATTGACCCAGACGTCTGGGCTCCATTCAGACAAGTGCGTAAGGGTTAAAATGTATTCTTTATAATAGGTATGCTCTCATCCTAGATATCTTACAATAAATTTACTTAGCTATGTAAGCATAAGTCGGCTTTGTTTGTATAAGTTATGCATAAATATTAGATGTAATTAGAAGAAATACCTAGTTCACAACTTTCGATTTGAAATTCGAATCCATGTATCGAGGGTTGAGTGGTCAAACCCGATAACTCGAGATATTTTTTCATTGAAATAACAACTTCACGTCAATGTCATATAGTTCGTATTTTAAAAACAGGTTTGCTCGACTTATCGGGTTTGACCACCCAACCCTCGGTATATCAGCGACAACAGACATGAATACAGTATAGCAGTGTGACTACTTAAAAAAACTAAATCAGAATAAGTCACAAGATAATTTGATTTGTTTCACTAAAACTCGTGTAAAATTTGTGTTGTTTTGAAGTCTTCTGATCTTAATTAGATAACACTTTTGCAAGATCGTACTCGATCGAATAGATAATAATATTGATAATCATACCATGTACCTAGAATAAGTACCTACCTACAAATAGAAATAAGAAAAAACCGTAATAAAAATTTTCTTTCTCATTTTTGAGCAGTTGAATCATTTTTAATCAACATATAATTCTATATGTTGGTTGGTCTATATGTTCGTAGCATACACTTTTTTATTTATATTTTTTCTTACTTCATTTTCTTTATATTGTGATATAAATCATATATTCTCTTATGTCCATTTACCTTAAAATATACATATACATATTAAAATGCAACGAATATTGTTTCAGAAGTCTCTTCAGCGTGAACAGACAAACAGACAGACAGGCACAGTTACTTTTGAATTTGTAATGTTAGTAGACGTAATAAAACCCTGAAGAGATGAGAAAGGAGACGTCCTTGACCGAAAGTTATTTGCCGATATCAATGCGCTTACCATGAGCTACATCGCGTTATTAACAAGGACTTACCCCCTTATTCATAAACGTCTGCTGACTTAACAAGCCGCTAATAATTGTTCGTCCCTTTCGCTCTTAACAATGTGTCCATAACAGCAAAGGGGACAAACAATTATTAGCGGCTTGTTAAGTTAGCAGACGTTTATGAATAAGGGGGTTACTTTCTATCCGGCTCGCTCGCACCAATACGCGAGTACGAGCGGGATGGACACAAAGTAAGTCCTTGTTAATAACACGGCGGCAGGTACAGTAGCAGATTGGCGATCGCAGTAATGTGTCCACTATGATGACGCTGCTGCCCATCATCAATCTTTAATCAAATATGGTCAGTGACACTTCAATTCCTTAGTCGACTCTTACGACACCCGCAGGAGGAGTTGGGGTGGTGACAAATGTATTCTTTCTGCCGTTACCACACGGCCCAGCGTGGCGATTATGGGCATTTACCTCCTAATGCGTCTATACGCATAGTTAATAGGAGAGGCCTACGTCCAGCAGTGGACTAACATAGGCTGCTGATGATGATGAGGTACAGTAGCCGTACCATGAGTTTGGAAAGTAAAAGATACGTTTAGTTTTACTCGATATGTAATGCATTCTATCGCGCTCGCACTGACATTGGAGCGAGCGCGACGGCCTGCTTTGCGTATCGAGTAAAACCTAACGTTACCGATACTTGTAAAGTAAAGTACTCCATTACATTACGTAATGTATTCTACTCGTAATGTACTCCAATATGTGAGTTTATCGTTTATCTACTTCCATATCATAATTATCCTATTATAAATTCAGAAGTGGTAATGTAAGATCCATATTAAGAAACCGGTGTCTGTGGCTGTATCATAATGTTAACATTAAAGTACAGTGTATCATATTATTAACATTAAAGTATCGGTGTCAGTACATTAATGTTAACATTATAAAGTCAACTTCTTTTTGTTTTTTTTTTTTATTTTCAATACATATTTATTGTAGGATATTCTTACACAAATTGAGTAATTTCAACTAATTTGAATTGTTATATTTAGAGGTATTTTACTTAGTGGATATCAATGTAAATAAAGGTAAATTATCATCATCATTCTAAATTTATGATAAGGATGTAGATAAAGTTATGTATGTGACTGTACATAATTAGGCATTAAACACTCGTGTGATCTTATTAAGAAACTCGCCTACGGCTCGTTTCATAAAACCACACTCATGTTTAATACCTCTTATTATGCGCCCGCCACATAAATAACTAGTACACTACAACTCATGGTACGGCTAATGGTAGAGCTACGGTTGCGTAAAGAAATTACGTAATTTTTCAACTTTTCGTTAAATATTTGAGAATTGTACCAAAGTCGCGGGATTCGAATATAATTGTAATTTAGAAAGGGTTTAGAAGATAAATGTTTAGGTAGCTTGGTAATTTATTAACTAGGGTTGAGGGATAAAACACAATAAAGCCTTACAATTTATTACTTATGTATATTAATAAGTACACGAATGACCTACGAAGCCTACCTAGGTCTAAAATTGTATATAGGTATATTTATGCCTATTAGTACTTAGTACACAAAGTTACAAATATTTTGACCCATGTACGTATCTATTACCGGAGATTATAGATTACTGTACTTACATTACTAAATAAAAAATAATCACCGTATTGATAATCGTCACCTAACTAAGGAAGCTCCTAAGTACTGATTGTCCCTTTCGGTATTATCTACATGCCCATAAGAGTGAGAGGGACGGACAGTACTTAGCGACTTGTTAAGTTAACGTAGCTTTTCACCCTGAAAGATGAAACCAATTAGAATTACTCGGCAGATTTTCAGTTTTCGTATTAATTTACCATTAAAAATTAAAATCAAAACATTTAAAGTTCATTTACGATTTATTAAGAAGTCCCTTTTCCTTAAGCAGCTGTCGTCTAACGATTATTATTAATTAATCTAGAACTTATAGCACTCGTATAGATACATATTAACGTACTTATACACTTTTCAAAGTAAGAATACAAATTTTGTCACCATCCCAACTCCTCCTGCGGGTGTCGTAAGAGTCGACTAAGGGATTGAAGTGTCACTGACCATTATTTGATAAAAGATTGATGATGGGCAGCAGCGTCATCATAGTGGACACATTACTGCGATCGCCAATCCGCTTGCCCAGCGTGGCGATTATGGGCATTTACCTCCTAATGCGTCTTAACGCATAGTTAATAGGAGAGGCCTACGTCCAGCAGTGGACTGTGATAGGCTGATGACGTGACGTGACGAGACACTTTTCAGAATGTAAATGTAAAACCACTGCGATAAATATTCAGAACGTTGAAACTGAAACACACCGTGTATTTAGTTCAATATAGGTTGGATCCTGAATCACACATAATGTATCATTGTCATCAGCAAGTCAGTAACGTTCTAAAATTAATAATGTACAACTACTGAAGCAGGTACTGAATATTGTAAAAGGTTTATTTAGGATAGTCTAGCCTATGGTACTTACTTATATATAGGGGTCTCAAAACTACGGGACATAGAGTGAAAGTATCGTAGCACACAATTAGATTTGGATAGAAGAAACAAGTTCATTCATTTGTATGGCGGCCGAGTGTATCAGATTTTGTACTGAAGTTGTTACTTGCCTATGATTTTATATATGTCTCAGGCCCTTGAGTATTCAAATTTTTTTGTGTTGTTGCAATTAATATTTCTTAAGGAGGCATTATTAATGTTTTTGTTCACTTCAACTTACAAAATTTGACGCCCGAAAGCTGCAAGCTGCGATTAAAGACGGACAACGCAGTGGATTTCACTGAGTTCATTTGACACTCTAAGTAGATACGTTTGCTTGATCTATGGTATATATGACATCTGTGTATCATAGATAGGGTATTTTGCTGAAATATGACTTTGTATTATTTTTTAATGTTAGTAAGTTAGTTTTTAATGTTAGTTAGTAAGTACTCTATCATATAGATTTTCAAAAAATTACTTACTTTGTCTGAGAATTGAGCCCACTCAAATATGAAAAAACTAACTCCTTCTGTTTTTATGCTGAATCGAGACCATGCACCTAAATAAATAATTGTTCTGATATACCTAACTT
This sequence comes from Thaumatotibia leucotreta, assembly GCA_025490895.1. NCBI lineage: Eukaryota > Metazoa > Arthropoda > Insecta > Lepidoptera > Tortricidae > Thaumatotibia > Thaumatotibia leucotreta. The sequence continues at coordinate 18,652 of JALPQI010014588.1, forward strand.
GTTACCATGGTATCTCAGAAGTATGGGATAGGGTAAAATGGCTAACCTTATATTATTAAAGTAATTCTTACAAAAATTAAGCGTATTAAATTGAAATCATAAATATAGTTAAACATTTCTAAAACATAAAAAACTAGTTTTAACATAGTTTTTATCGACAGTTACTACCTAGCAGTTTACAAATAATTATTACATACAGGATGGAAAGGGACGACGTTCCTTCCCGCTGCTGACCGAGTCTACCAACCATTACGATCAACTTTCAGTATGGGACCAACATCGAAATATCTTGAAAAAAAATTAACCCCTCATACAAAGTGAGTGATTGGTTAGAGTTCAATAGTATGGAAAAGTCAATTTTCCATGTACGCTTTCGATGTTGGTCCCATACTGAAAGTTGATCGTAATGGTTGGTAGACTCGGTCAGTAGCGGGAAGGAACGTCGTCCCTTTCCACCCTGTATATCGATTTAAGCTTTCACGATTATCACTCATATTTTAAAAACAAACGGGTCTTAATCGCGTAAATTAACGTTTAATTATACGAGTATGTCTGCCTGCGACCACGGGTGTAACGTCATGCCCGAAACGTCAGGATATAATTAAGCGTAAGTTTACGCGATTGAGACCCGTTTGTCTTTAAAATATAGTGATAATTGTGAAAGCTTAAATCAATATATCTAATAATTATTTGTTAACTGCTAGGTAGTTACTGTCGATAAAAACTGTTTAAACTCGTTTTTTATGGTTTAAAAATGATTTCTATATTTATGATTTCACTTTTTTATTAAATCTAAAATATTTATTTTCAAAACTGTACAATTTATATACATAGATTAAATCTAACTAATCTAGTTAACCTAACCTATATCTAAGATTGGCCCTTGTGGCATTGGATGCTGGCAGCATTTCCTCGCTGTATCGCAATACTGATGCGTTGTGCGAGGAAGTCGCCAGCTCTTCGGCCTGGCCAGCGCCAGGATTCGTGGTCTACAGATGCTCTGAACCCCGTAAAGTGTTCGAAACGTCGGAATGAAGTTACAATTATAGTTAAAATACGCGAGTTTATCCGTTTTCATACTTTTATTTCATGTGTGTTCCTTGCGGTAACCGAAGAAAATATTAAATTATTAATTTAATAAAATAAGTATGTATTGTACTTATATTTAAATTAATTGGCTTTAATTTTGTAATGGTAGTGATTATTAAATGTATCGTCGGGTGTGAATGCAATTGTGCCATATCCATTTTTAAGCAAAATCGGTTTTTAATGGTTCTTGATAGAATATTTTTTTTGTAGTTTATAACAGTAATCGATTTTTAAAAATTCCTATTTTATACTTAAAAAAAAACATATATTTTTGTGCCATGTCCTCGAACCGCAATACATAGTGATTACAATATTGTGCCATGTCCGGACATGACACAAATTTACGGTTAACAGCTATTTATCAGTGTGCCAAGCGACTAACCGATCAACATTTTTGTGACATAATCCATTAATCGATTTGATTTTATCGAATATTCGATACTTTTTTTTTACCTACCCTCTCTTTTGATAAATGACAATAAAGAAGGTTGGTTTGATTTACAATGATTTGTGTCATTCATACTTCAAGCTTTTATCTTAATAAGTTGGTGGTATAAATACCTACATAATATTTATAATTACGAGTACCTAACCATAAATTGTAAGAAATGACATATACTACAGAAAAAGTGACCGAACCCCCAATGACCAAGACTGGAATCGAACCAGCGACCTCCTGCTTTCCTGCCATGCCATGCTATTTAAGTCCTGGCCACAGGAGGCCTCGGTCACTGTTCCTGAGGTACATATTATATGACATGTCTTTTAATTTATAGAGCGTGTAGTTAAACTGTAATTTTCTTAGTTGATAAGAAATAAATAAATAATAAATATCTTGGGACATCTTACACAAATCAACCTAGTCCCACGGTAAGCTCAATTAAGGCTTGTGATGTGGGTACTAGGCGACGATATATATAATAGATAGATACATAAAGATACTTAAATACATATACAGCCATGACCAAGGAACAAATATTTGTGATAAATAAATACACAAATAATGCCCTCGCCGGGATTCGAACCCGGAACCTCCAGCTTCGTAAGCAGGGTCACTACCAACTAAGCTACGGAGGCTGACAAAATAATAACGTTAGTATGGCATTCATTAGTAAACGTATTATAAGCTGTTCTCATCGATATTTTTTCATATCGACATTAGCACTAGATATCGTTGAAAAGCTTATCATTTCACAAAATAGAGAAGGTCACCTATTAGATGGTACCTATTCACAAGAAAGTAAAAAAATGATTCACATAAAGTAACCGTTATAATGGCGGGACCAGATCCTGAATTCGATCGATTCAATAATATACTAAATAATGCAATATGGATCGACAGAATATGGACAGAAATCTGGACCTGGTTCCGCCATTATAACGTTATAATGGCGGGACCAGACTGATTGAATATAACTTTGAAATAGAAGAGGTACAATTTTTTTTACAACAGGTACCAAATTGTACAAATTCACTACTAAATAATGCAATATGAATCGATCGAATTCATGATCTGGTCCCGCCATTATAACGGTTACCACATAAATATTGGGAATCAATATTGGCAACAACAATAACGTCAACTGCTACAACTTTGCACGGAAATTCATGTTTTTTTCAAGTAACTCTTAAAGTATGTGTTATCTGTACTCTTTCTTACATTGCTAAGCTAATCTGGTTCAAAATACATTAGTATCAGGGTTCAAAGTATGCCAAATACTAATAGTTTAGCTTCTAGAAACATTTAAAGTTACAGTCAAAGTTGTAGCCAAAAGCTGCAACTTTGCCTAGTGGATTATCTGTGGTAATATATGGAGAATTTAAAAATGGAAACCCTTTTTAATTTTATAGCAGTCATATCTAAGCCAAGGTGCCAGTAGAATACACTAAATACTACGCAAGTATATTTTTTACGACATAGGCATAGTTGTGACGTGTTCTACAGCATTTCCATACATTGTCCCAAGCGTAGCTAGGGTTGTGCCAAACAAAATAGACACCAATAATTTTACTACTTAAAAAAATTGCATTTCTTTTATTAATTTGCTAAATTTCAGTATTGTAAGGGTTGAAATAACAAATAGTTAATAGTAGCTAAAGACTTAATTAATAAAACTATTTTTTTTTATAAAATAAATATAGTGTCAACCCTAGACCAGGCAATTTTGGGACATGTACATTCTAAGAAACCTTTCCCAACATTGCCCGTCGTCATTCTGGCCTTAAAAGAGTTTATTTACATGAAAAACTTCATAAAACGTCGCAAAGAGCATATTTACTTACCATATGAGTACTCCACAAGTGGCTATAACAGATATTTTCGCACTTATAATAAAAGTTTTGAACACATCTAAAAAACACTTGGTTGCTTTCTAAGCGTTAACACCGACTGAGTTTAAAAGTAGGTGTGCTGCCAGGAAAAAATATGTTGAAATGGGTTGCCAGATAAATTCTACAAATTTTTCTATTTATAGAAGAAAAGAATATGTAATAGTTTGGTAGAAAAGTGGGTTTTTGTAAAATGGGCAAAATTGTAGCAGGTTGGCAAAGTTGCAGCATTCGACGGCACCATATTCACGTGAATAAGTATGTCTTTATATTTGAGATAAATTATCGTCTTGACTTGAAATAAATCTAGTCGTAAAATAACTTTTATTTGCATAAACAATTGCTTTTTAAGTTCTTTCTTGACATTGCACTAACATTTTGTGACTCATCCATAACTTTGTGTCATGTCATACATAGCAAGTTAAACATTTTCTTACCAAAATGGATATGGCAATTGTAAAACTACTTATATCTCATGACTATAATAAGTTAAAAATTAATTGTATATAACAAAAAATAGTAAATTAATATACTAAAGTGTCAGTTAAGTTAAATATTGCAAAATTATGAGACATTTCAAGAATTTTTTTTTTTTTGTTTCATTTCGCTCTCCTGTAAACCAAGGCAAGTGGCGTATAGCACAATTGCATTCTCAGCCGACGGTATATTATGTTTTATGTTCCCTGTGATAATACAGTGACAAAACATTTCCAAATGGATTTTTAAGATAAATTAATGGAATAATTTAAATTACCTCTTCAAACAAAGTGGTTAATAACGCCAATTTTGTCATTTCATGTTAAATCAAATGATATTTATTACATTTAATGTTTTAAATAGTTTAAATAGCCTTTATCATTTCTGAAAAACACCTTCAAAATTAGAAAAATACATAACATAAATAAAAACACATGACTATTTGTAAGTAACTTTTAGGACATTCAATTGTTAGTTGTTTATAGAGTTAGAAAAACGTATTACTGTTCACGACTCGTGTGCGTTTCAGTTGTATATTTGATATTTATAATTTAGATTTAGAAATTATTAATTTAGATGCATTCTTATTGCGTTTAATGCCTAAGTAAAGAACAGGTTGATAGTGATAACATTGAATAGTTCTATTAATAAAATAAATTGTCTGTATTTACTTTAATAAAAAAATATACCTACGCCATCGCCATATAATTGATATAATCCATTTAAATAGTTTTGTTTCATAGTGACATAATTTTTTTATACAGATTCCTCAAATTAGTATTAATTTCTAGTCTCAGAAATTCTGAGTCTTCAAAATTGTTTTTGTATCTTCAAAGATTAATTGCGGATGAGAGCAACGAATTTCAACAGCATTTTAGATTTGATGGACATTTATAAATGCCGCCATAAATTTGCAACAGGAAAGTAATCAATTGTATGACAGATGACCCGAATAAACAATTTGGTAAGATAGGAGATCGGTTTGGCCAGTTTGGCTGATGAGTTTATCATCAAAACAGTCAGTTTTATATAATTTGTCAGCCTCATCATGAAACCATCATCAAGAACCACCATCATGAAGATGATAGGAGACAGGCTGGACTGTCCGTATTTGATTCGCTGTAGTCAGCTACATGCACCGTATTCAGAAAAAAAATATGTCTAAATTATTATTATAAGTAAACATCACTACAATTTAAGTTTTTACTAACCATGATATGAGTGTAACTTACTCGAAATAAATGATTTATTATTATATTATATTATTAATAGTGACCCAACCTACGAAGCTGGAGCTTCCGGGTTCGAATTCCGGCAAGGGCATTATTGTCAGGCGCGGATCCAGGGAGGGGGGCAATAGGGGCACTTGCCCCCTTTGACACTGAACCTAGGTGCTGTTTTAAGTATAAAATACTATCATATTATAGGACAGTGCTCCCCCCCCCCTCAACTAAGTCCTGAATCCGTGCCTGTGATTTGTGTATTTATTTATCACAGATAATTATGTTCCTTATTCTTAATTATACCTTAACTTATGACCTAATAATACCTTATTCATAAAATATAGAAGATAGGTAGGTACCAATTAGTGTCATACCAGGTAGGTGTTGTGTTACCAATTAGTGGACCGGTCAAATAAAAGATAAATCGTGCTCAGTTTTGCAAAAATAAGGGTATCCCGAGTTCGACTAAATACATTAATGAAAAGCTTTAGTACCTACTACGAAATAATAGCGAAAAAGAAACGACTCGGTCGACACCGACGGTCATACGGCGCGATTTGTCTTAAGGTGCATTTAGACCAAACGAGAATTCGCTCGTTCTATTTCCCACTCTACAAAATTCGTTCGTTTACATAAAACGTGATACGACGAAATTCGTTGATTTCGTAGAGTGGGGGACAGAATGAGCGAATGCTCGTTTGGTCTAAATAAACCTTTTAAAATACGAAAGCGTCAATAGGTTTGTGGATAACCTAATTCTGCATTAAATTCGCTAGAGACCCCAGTCAGTATGTATCTTTTAATATGTACCTACTAGCGACCCACCCCGGCTTTGCACGGGTACTATACCTACATAAAAACCTTTCTCTTGAATTACTCTACCTATTAAAAAAAATCTCATCAAAATCCGATGCGTAGTTTTAAAGATTTAAGCGTACAAAGGGACATAGGGACAGAAAAAGTGACTTTATTTTATACTATGTAGTGATTGTAAAAGCTAAAATACCTATGCAAGTATGCACTCCACCCATAAATCACAAAAACAGATAAATTCAACGTTTATCATCTTAAGAACGTAATTAGTAAGCTCGCTATTTTAAAAAAAAGTATGAATTGAGAGATCAAATCGTACTTTAAAATTGAAATAAAAAAATATTTTATCGACTTGAGATTTATGCGTCCCGCTCACTCCTATACAGGGCGCACGTAGGTAGGTACGACTACGAAATAATTTTCTATAGGTATGTGAATAACATGTTATGGAAATATTACAATATTACTCCGGGTTTGGATTTCCCGGCTACCAAAAAGCTCATAAACTTATAAACTTAATTTTATTACTATGTAGCCAGCCTTATGGGCACCCTTCCGCTAGGGACAGCTTTGAGGGATTTACGGTAGGTTTTTTAGTTTTAATAATAGTTTGTAAGCTTTGTTTTATTTATTTTTTTTTACTGGGACCGATTTTAAGACAATTTCATTATTCATTCTTGATCTCGGAAAGTTCAAGCATAACATATGAAGGGTCCACCACGGAAAGAACATGTCTAGTCAATTCAAATTACAGAAGAAAAACCACCTTACTTTTAACAGAATAAGGTGTGAATTTGCCCTGATTTTTTTAAGCACTGGACATGTTTTTCCGTGGACCCTTCATATGTATTAGAGTGATCTTAATCTATACGAGAGAGAGTTAATATACATGATACCTATATAGGTATCATGTATTATGTATATACATAATCCGATTAAAAAAAAGAAGATATTGTTCACTCAATACATCGAAATTAAATATCAAACATTTTAAATCGCTTATGGGTCACAAATTCACAATCATGGTGTGTACAAGTAAATAAGAGTTGCGATCTCCTAAATACATATTTTGTGATAGTGTTATTAAAAAAATATCGTAAATATCGTATAAAATAAAATAGGTTAACATCATAAGATATATAAGGAAGTCTTTATTGTAAAGAACAGGGTTATGTCTTCAAAATGACGAGCGTTTGTCCTATCCGAGACGTTTCTGAATAAGGGGGTAAGTTACCAAAACTATTCACTTACAGCAGATCTCACGAATTTGGCCAGTGCATGTATGTTTAAGACTCAATAGCGCTTTTAATCGACAAAGTAACCAATAAGACCTCGAACTCATAAAAAAGGGTTGTATTTTAGCAAATTCACCATCTATTATATCTCCACTTCAGCACCGTAAATTTAACTTATAGCCAAGGTCGACCCGTCGGACGACCGGTGGCGCGACCCGCCGCGTCGCCTACCGGTCGCCCGACGGGTCGTCCGACGCGGCGCGCGATTTCAATCTGTTTTCTTTGTCCGGAACTCAATACGTTGACTGGTCTGTGCCCTAGTCGGGTGTTTAGAGGCATCGTCAAACGAATCCGAATCGGGGGTCCAAGGGAGGGAGAAAGACAGGTGCGGTATTTCAGAAGGGTCTCCATTTGAAGATCGGATGTATTAATTCGGTCTCGTGATAGCTTATTAGCAGGTAAACATGTTTGTACATGTTTCTATAGTCTTGTTGTTTTACTTAGGATCCGTAAAACTGCTCAAAGCTCCCAACTGTGGTCAAACACTAAATCTTCGATTTAACTTACATTAATTACTATATTAGTGACGCAGTTTGACAAATTCTTCTCATTAATGATTTAAAAATTTGATGAAACAAAAAAATCATCGATGCTTATTAAGAGTCGAACTTGTGGCTAATACTCGTACTACTAGTACTTACAACAGCCTTACTACGATTTTCGAAATCCGCAAAAGAGGATTTGTCTTTGTCACTCTTATGACGCCTTTCTTTGGCGTGACAGAGACAAATGCAAAAAAAATTAAGAATTTCGAAGTTTTGAATTTGTATGGTTTTAAATCCTTAGTACGCTGTGTGGAAGTAAGTTGGAGAGGCGTATGCCCAACGGTGGGCGAACACACGCTGACGAAGAAGAAGAAGAAGAAATCCTTAGTACACAATGGCCCAATGTTGCCCAATCTGAGGGATGCCGTTATACCTACGTAAGAGGGGTAAAGCAATCTCGCGATCTCACTCCATCGCATAGTCGTGTCCCACATTGGACGAAATGCTTAGGGTATTGGAATAAATGTAAACAAATTGGAAATTTTCGGGTAGTTCTAACATTTATAAAAGCAGCTGGGTCAAATCAGTGAATGACCTGACAGCTACTTGACTTGATCGTGTTGTGTTTTCTTGTATCTTCTACATACTGGGATTAATGCAATTTGAGGGTATTTTTGTTTAAATTTAGTTAAATACCTACGTAAATGAATAGAGTAGGTATAGTATTAATCATAACTGGCCCAGCCTTTTCTGAAAGACTCGTGCTTTATAATCAAATATTGTATGGGTACAATTAATAAATTATGTCCTTAAAAATACCGGCAAAAAGCATGCTCAGTTTCAGTAGTTATTCAGAAAAGGCTG
>JALPQI010014589.1:0-15791 GCA_025490895.1 Thaumatotibia leucotreta
GCCTACATTATGTCAAAATTCACCAAATCAAATTGGAAATTTGGCTAATTGACATAGAGTTTTAAAATTGATTTTACAAGAGGATAGACGAAAAGGATATCGTCGATTTAGCCCATCCCTAGCGTCGAGCACTTAGCGACGGTATCGAGAATCGCACGTCCACCTTTGACACCAATTTAGCTAACCACTCGAGACTTCTGCGAGCGAAACATTCTACGCGATAGCGGATAAGGCGATGTCTGGGGTAATTTAGCAAATGGGTTAAAAAACACGTTATTTTGAAGCTTAAATTCTCATTTAGATTATTAGAGGTTGTATTTCCGCCATTTTGGGATTTGAACAGGGTAGGTAGGTGCAATTTTTGAAATGCGTTCATTTTATACTTTTTAATGAAGTATACGTTTCGAGAAAATTTTTATTGAAACGAGTCGATTTTGGTTAAAAAATATATCATCTTTTAAACAAAAATAATTGAAAATATTTTAGCCATAAAACGTCGACTGCTGAACATATGCCTCTCTTTTGGACCTCCACATACACTGGGTTGGTTTCGACCTTCGTCGTGGTTGGAGCGGTTGGAAAATATATACCTACATACATCCTCAGCCTATGATAGTCCACTGCTGGACGTAAGCCTCTCCTATTAATGTGTATAGAAATGCATTAGGAGGTAAATGCCCGTAATAGTCACGATCGATTGGCGATCGCAGTAGTGTGTCCACTATGATGACGCTGCTCGTCATCAATTTTTTATCAAGTAATGGTCAGTGACACTTCAATCCCTTAGTCGACTCTTACGACACCCGCAGGATGAGATGCAGTGGTGACAAATGTATTCTTCCTGCCGTCACCACGCGGGAAAATAATACAACTTTCAATAAAAACACTACACTTGGATCATTAGTGGTGATTTCATAAAACAACGAAGGCAAACTTATCACTACGTGGGATGAAAAAATGTCTTCCCAGTGTCTGTCCGTAGTGTTTAAATAAATTTAACTACACAATGGATTTTTATGCGATTTTTTTCATATACTAGAGTGATACAAGGGGAGAGTTTCGTCAGTATAATATTGTACCCGTGTAAATCCGAAGCGGATCGCTAGTTAACAATAAAACCAAAACCGATAAATTCCATAACAATAACGAAATACGGTCTTATAGCTACCAAGTTATCTCTTCCAAATTCTTGACATTGATTGCATAATAACTATCCAGAATCCACTGACCAGCTGTCAAAAACGCATTCCTGTTAAACTTGTGTATAATTTATTACGATCGGCGATCGGCTTAAGACTAAGCCTATTAGAGACTTATCCACCAGTATGCTAAGAGACTGTTGCATACGCAATATAATATTTTGAAACAGTACATTGAACACAAGAAGAGACGGGAATCTGTTGTCGCAGAAATCTTTCTCGTCTAGGGTTTCGTATTTGTGTGGTTGTAACTGACCGGCTGGAGATGACATGACATGACAGATAATAAAATAAGGTATAAAATAAAAGATAACATTTTATTTCATAAAATCTTAGAGTAGTTTGAGGTATAATAGAAGCATTACTGCTAAAATAATAATTTAAAGATACATACGAAAATCTACCATGGAATTAAATATTTCATTAGTATATTTTAATAATAAAATTAAATAACTAAGTCAATACTCATCAAAGTTTTAATTAAATTAGCGACATTATCATTTTTAGAAGAGTAAATGAAGGGAAATTGTATATAGGCAATGTTATTGTTACTGAACTTATCAATTGCGTACCTTAATTTCCACCCCTCACGCTCATATCAATATGCAAGAACGAGCGTGATGCATATAAAGTAAATAACGAAAATGTAAGCGTTCTTTCATGGTACAGTCACGTCTAATAATATGTATACATTTCGGAACATATGTCAAAGGCATAAGGATCAAAATCGTATACATATTATTAGAGCCGACCGTACCAGTTAATGGTAAGGACACAGGTATGGTGAACCAATTGGAAACCTAGGCTACTCTAGAACCATGGTAAAATGACAAGTAGGTATAAGTTTGAAATGTATTCCAATCTGATTTATAACTAGGGATGAAAATGGCGAAAGATTCACGTTGTTTCTTCGAAAGTTTCGAATCTTTCCTATAAATTACATGTAACTTTCGAAAAAAACAAAACTGACGGTTGTCTGCCTTTGACGCTTAAGGACTTCACGATCACGTCACATAGTAGACCATAGATTATTGATTCCAATTTGTAAGTATTTCGTTATAATTGATAATTTTCACGTTATTAGCTAGTTGATAATATAATATAATAATGTTACACGTAAAAAACTGAAAGATGCGAAAGATTCAATAGAAGATCCGTAACTTTTGTTGAAAAATACATGGGCCTTTGAAAAATACATGTAATTTTCATGTTATTTTCATCGCTAATTATAACGTTACTTTGACATGGTTCTTATGGTGCCGATTGATAGAAAGTGTGTTAGGCACGCACCTGGTACACCTCGCACACTGCACCACGGCACGGCCACGTCATCATACGTCACAGCGTCGCGTCATCGGTGCTGCGTATGAAGCTTTCGTCACAAAACGTTGTATGCAGACGCCCTGCGCCCGCGCCGCGTATCGTCATCGATATTTGGCAATAACTCCGACCGAATACACAAAACGGAAGTGCAAGCTCATTCTGAGCCTTTTTGATACCTAACATCGGATCTGATAGGACACCGCGATACCTTTCGCGTTAGCTTAAGCCACTAATGTAATCTTATAATTTAATTAAATCTCACTTATTCTACGCTCGATTATAATTTATCTCCTCCACTGCTGCCCTCCTATATAATTGGCGCAGTCGTGAGTTGAGTCGATTCGGTACGCGAAATCTAGCATCGATATCCCGTCCTGAGCACGAATCTTCGTGCGCATCGACTCGAAGAACCGGAGCAGCACAAACGAGGGGATCTACTTGGCGCTTGAATAAGGAGAAGAGAACGTGAAATGTGGTGGTGAGTACACATAGTTTGGTTGCATTCCCGTGTATTCATTCCCAACCTTGCCAAAATTTTTCACCCATTTTCTGCCCGATCGAGGGATAGGGATAGTATTAGGTCTCGGCGCATCGAGCGCATAGATTTGTTAAGAAATTTAGATATTATTATTGAAGAAGAGGAAATGGCGAATAATGATTTGAATGATTTATTTAAAGCCCTTAAGGTAGTTCCAGATTTTGATGGAAACCCTAATGTGTTAGTCAGGTTTTTAAATATATGTGATCAGATAATTACTAGGTTTGTAAGACAAGGTGCTGGAAATGATCTAAATAACTTGGCAGTCTTAAATGGTCTCTTAAATAAAATCACAGGTTCCGCAGCGCGAACACTTGCAAATAACGGAATTCCTAGCACCTGGGCAGGGATAAAAGAGTCTTTAATAAATAATTTTTCAGATCGTAGAGATGAAACTGCGCTGTACACAGATTTATCTATAATGACCCAAGGTAAGGACACGCCACAAATATTCTATGAGAAATGTCAACACATGCTTTGCACAATAATTACTTATGTGCAATTACACGAAACTGTAGAGACAACTATAACCGCTAAAAGGGAGTTGTACAAAAAACTTGCATTGGAAACATATCTAAGAGGTCTGTCTGAACCTCTTGGATCTCGCATGAGGTGTATGAAACCTGACTCGATGGAACAAGCCCTTGAATTTGCATTAAAAGAACTTAACGTAATGTATTTGCAAAATAAAAATAAGCACTACGAAATTGCGCAGAAACCTTACTATTCTAATAAAAATCAGAATTTTCCTTCGACATCATATTCATATAACTATCAGCAACCACAGCATCAGCTGTACCAGATTCCACAGCCGCAGTCGCAGCCACAGTCGCAGCAGTTGCAACACCAACCTACTAACAATACTAACCATTTTAGACCTCCGTCCAACGCACAGCAGGCTGGCCCGTCTAGGACGCAGCAGATGTTTCGAGCGCTACCTCGTTCAAATATCACGACAGGGTTTAGGATTCCGCAGAGAACCCAAGCTCCTCAGCAACAACGGAATTATCCCCAACCCATGAGTGGCGTAAGTCATCCTGTAGCTCGCACTCTAGCCCCCGCTAGAAACAACTGGAACCAATCCTCACTTCGTAATAACGCAGCAGAGACAAACGTGCACGAATCCCAAATTTACCCTGACTATGACTATAACAACTATGACAATAACTATGAGCTCCAACCCCAGGAACAGTTACCGGTTGACAATTATGACATCTTGACAGAACATCCACAAATAACTGACTACGAGAATAACATTTCGAACGACGAAAATTTTTCCCAAGACATTATGAAAAACTTACCAGGATAGAAATTAATATTCAGAATCAGCAACAGTTACCCTATATAAAGATACATAACCCGCCTTTAAAAATGCTAATCGACACAGGTGCAAATAAAAGTTTTCTTAGCCCAGAGGCTGTCAGGCAATTTTATACTCTATTTCCGTTACAATACGATCCATTTGTTGTCACAAACGTACATGCTTCAACCATCAACAAGTACTCAGTAACGATACCATCTTTCCCGGAATTTAACAGTGAGCAGCCGTTGAAGTTTTTCGTATACAAGTTTCATAATTATTTCGACGGACTTATTGGTTCGGATTTACTTGACCAATGGCCAGCAGATATAAGTTACGGAACCCGGCGATTAATAACTCCCTTATTTACGACCCCAATATACATGCATACATCAGGAAATGTCAATTTACTAGAGACAATAATACCGGCTAATTCGTCAAAATTAATCAAAGTACCAGTAGACATTCCAAACGGCGACATTTTCGTGGAACAACAGGTACATTGCAATTGCATTATAAGTAATTGCATCAGTGCTGCAAATAATAACAAAAGCACTGTCGAAATCTGCAATAATTTCTCACGCGATATGATATTCACGCTAACTCAACCGATTAGCGTCGAGTTACTCAATTCGGTGACCACCTGTGATCATAATGATGACTCACAACAATTATCTCGTATCGATAACGTATTGTCTCGATTGCGCACAGATCATCTAAACACAGAGGAGGCAATCAATTTAAAACAACTTTGTACCAAATATGCCGACATATTTTATGTTGAGGATGAACCCCTTACGTTTACTAATCAGATAAAGCATCGCGTTAGAACAACCGACGAAGCCCCTATTTATTCTAAAACGTATAGATATCCGCATATTCATAGACAGGAGGTTAAATCTCAAATTGCTAAAATGTTAGAACAGGGAATAATAAGACCATCAACATCAGCGTGGAGTGCACCAATCTGGATCGTTCCAAAAAAATCGGACGCTTCTGGAAAAACAAAATGGAGATTAGTCGTAGATTTTCGGAAATTGAATGCTAAAACTATTGACGATAAGTATCCAATTCCCAACATAAGCGACATTTTGGACAAATTGGGTAAATGCCAATACTTTACAACTTTAGATTTGGCTAGTGGCTTTTACCAAGTAGAGATGCACCCCTCAGACATCCATAAGACCGGATTTAATGTAGAAAATGGCCATTTTGAATTTTTACGCATGCCAATGGGAATGAAAAATTCACCGTCTACATTCCAGCGCGTAATGGATAATGTGCTACAAGGCCTACAGAATTCGATCTGTTTGGTATATCTGGACGACATTTTAGTCTTTTCCACTTCTCTTCAAGAGCATATGATCAACCTCGAGAAAATATTTCAAAGGTTACGCGAATCCAATTTTAAAATTCAAATGGATAAGTCAGAGTTCATGAAACAGGAAACTCCCTATCTAGGACACGTCATCACCTCCAATGGTGTTAAACCCAACCCTGACAAAATTTACGCTATAGAAAAATACCCCCTACCACGAACAACAAAACAAATCAAACAATTTCTAGGCTTGCTTGGCTATTATAGAAAATTCATACCAGACTTTGCTCGAATAACAAAACCATTGACACAGTGCTTAAAAAAAGGGGTAGGCATCATTATCAACCAAGAATATACAGAATGTTTTGAAAAATGTAAAACTTTGCTTATGAATGACCCGATATTGATTTATCCCGATTTCTCAAAAGAATTTATTCTTAGAACCGATGCTTCTAACGTCGCCCTTGGCGCCGTATTATCTCAAGGACAAATAGGCTCTGATAAACCTATCTCATATGCATCACGCACATTAAATTCTAGCGAACAAAACTATAGCACCATAGAACGCGAACTTCTTAGTATTGTGTGGGCTACACGCTATTTCCGCCCTTACCTATTTGGCCGTAAGTTTAAAATAGTAACCGATCACAAACCTTTACAATGGATGATGAACCTTAAAGAGCCAAATTCAAGAATAACCCGATGGAGCCTCCGTCTCTCAGAGTATGATTTTACCGTAGTGTACAAAAAAGGTACATCAAACACTAACGCTGACGCTTTATCACGAATAGAAATACATAATGAAGTAAGTTCTATAATTCCCAATTCGCCCGAGATACCTAATATCAATGAATTAGACGACAACCCGACTGAAACAGACCATACTTGCGGTGAAAGTCCCATCTTAGAAATACCAATTTCTGAAGAACCATTAAATAAGTTCAAAAAGCAAGTAGTTTTCCGCATTCTAGACCGTAAATCACGTGTTTCTGACACTATAACAAAACCATTTGAGACACATTTAAGAACATATATCGAAATTTACGAGGGAAATTTAGAGCAGGAATTAGTTAACGCTATCACTAAACATATTAACCCTAAATATCGTACTGCGATATTAGTACAGCCAATAGAAAAAATGTATTCCATAGTCCCTTTAATTCAAAAAACTTTTCAAAACTCATCAATGAAGCTTATACTAGTTAAATCGGAAATCGAAAATATTAATAATTACGAAAAGCAGCAAGAAATAATTCGCAATTACCACGAAGGCAAAACTAATCACCGCGGCATCAATGAGTCATATTTAGCATTAGCACATAAATATTACTGGCCCAAAATGCACGAGAGCATTTCCAAGTATATAAATGAGTGTACTGTTTGTGGACAAGCGAAGTACGAGCGTAATCCAATCCGTCCACAATTTCAGGTAGTGCCATCTCCAAGAAAACCGTTTGAAATCATCCATGCAGATACTTTAACTGTCGAAAATGTTAAGTATTTGACGATAATAGACTCATTTACTAAATACGCGCAGGCATATCGACTACCCGACGGTACTGCGCTTAGTGTAGTAAAAACTTTATTAAATTATTGTACGCATCATGGCTTACCGTTGACTTTTGTAACAGACCAAGGCACCGAGTTCTCAAACCAATTGCTAGCTGAGTTCCTAAGAGTTCACAAGGTAAATCACCATAAAATTGCAGCCCACGCACCAAACGAAAATGGATTAATTGAAAGATTTCATTCAACTATCCTAGAACATTTAAGAATACTAAAACTGAAAAACCGTGACCAACATTCGAAACATCTAATGCCTTACGCCCTGTTAGCTTACAACAGCTCAATACATAGTTTGACAAAATGTAGACCCTTTGATTTAATTACTGGACATTTTGACCCACGAGACCCACTTGACATAAACACGACAGAGCTATTAATACAAAATTACATCAACGATCATCGTAATAAAATGGAAACTGTTTACGATTTGGTTTACAATACTTCGGTGACTCAGAGAGAATCTCACATGGAGAGAATAAACAAAAATAGAGATCCAGCTATTGACTATTCTCCGGATCAAGACATTTACATACGGAACCCTTTAGCGGACAGGCAAAAATTAGCTCCTAGGTATACACACGATAAAGTTACACAAAACTTACCCGTTCACATATACACGTCAAAAAAGCGAGGCCCCGTCCCAAAATCCAGACTTAAAAAGATAAGAAAATCTCAATTGTTACAGGCCCCCACTACTGATATGGACATGCATCAACCTGGCCCTAGCTCAAGAGATCCAACTTGAAAGTTATGACAAAGGACCCGGACTCCTGCCATTCAGAATGGGACCCACCAAAGTTGTATCCCATTTTCACACATTTTTACAAAGCATCGACCTTGTTAATTTGCGAGACAACATTGACCAGATAAGAGCCCAGCTTACTAACGCAAGTAATTCTTTGAGAAATAATACCTCTAACTTCTTTAAATTTCAGATAAAACATTTGTACTCTAAACTCGAAAAGGTTTCAGCGCAGTTGAGTACTTTTTCTAATAAAAGGGTACGTCGAGGGCTCATAGATCCACTAGGTTCGGTTATTAAAAGCATAAGCGGTAATTTAGATCACAATGACGCCATTAGATATGACCATGCTATTAAAATACTCAGAAATAATGAACAAAAACTGTCCAAAAGTTTTAATGAACACATAAGTTTATGTAAAAGATGGATTTTAGAACAAAAAAATATTTTATCTACATTGGCTAATAATCAACACATTTTAAATAATGAAATATCCAACTTACAAAACAGCACAAATTTGAATAATAAAAAATTGTCAGACTACGCACACTTAACTCAATTGTTCAACATTATTAACGAAAATATTAACGACTTGTATACAGAGTTACTGCGCATAGAAAATATATTAGCTTTTAGTAGACTAGGTAACGTGCACCACTCTATTTTAAACACTGATGCACTAAAAGATATGATCAAAACTTTAGACGAAATTTATGCAAAAAATCAAATTTTAGATTTAGACATAAGGGAATATTATGGTTTTATTAATATAGGTTCTTATTTTTCTAAGAATAATTTAGTTATTGTTCTTAAGGTACCAATTGTTTATGAAAATTCGTTTGACTTGTATAGGCTATGTCCTTTGCCGAATGAAAACGGGCTCATCCTTATTCCTCCTTATCCCCTCATAGCAACCAACTCTATAGAATATGTGTACATGGAGGCAGAATGCCCCAAATCCGGCGACTGGTACATCTGCGAGCAAAAACTCAGCCACCAAATACGCACCGAACAGGACTGCATTCACAAACTCATTCACTCGCAGGAGATAGATGGAACGTGTAAAACCACGCCTATCTCTCTGACAAAGGAGGCTCTACTAGAGCTGGACGATCAGCATTATGCAATAACATTTCCACTTCCCACCAAAGTTAAGACCAGCTGTCAAACAGAACAACACCTTACGTTAAAAGGAAGCTACGTCGCAACTATCCCACAACATTGTTCTATAAAGACTCCACAATTTACCATAGTCAATATCAACAACAAACTTCGCGGCCAACCACTGAGAATAATGTCAATACCTCTGGAGAGTAAACATGAAGATTCTATTGCTATCTTAAAAATGGACTCCATTAACCTGAAAAATCTCGAAGCTATCGAACAGCAGCTAACTATGGAAAAACCTGTCGAAATTAACGAAGCTTTGTCCTCAAGTTTTTACCACACCACAATACCATTATACATTATTATATTACTTGGAGCAAGTACAGCAGCTTTCATATTATATCAGAAATATCGAACTACGAAGAAAATCAACATTAGTAAGCCAGAAAACATAGAGCTACAAAAAGCCGCAACATTTGCACTAAACCTAGCAAATAGTTGCTCTACTTAGAGGGGAGGTGTTAGGCACGCACCTGGTACACCTCGCACACTGCACCACGGCACGGCCACGTCATCATACGTCACAGCGTCGCGTCATCGGTGCTGCGTATGAAGCTTTCGTCACAAAACGTTGTATGCAGACGCCCTGCGCCCGCGCCGCGTATCGTCATCGATATTTGGCAATAACTCCGACCGAATACACAAAACGGAAGTGCAAGCTCATTCTGAGCCTTTTTGATACCTAACATCGGATCTGATAGGACACCGCGATACCTTTCGCGTTAGCTTAAGCCACTAATGTAATCTTATAATTTAATTAAATCTCACTTATTCTACGCTCGATTATAATTTATCTCCTCCACTGCTGCCCTCCTATATAATTAGTGCAAGTAGGAATTTTGCGTTTCCAACAAGTCGAAATACTGTTCCAACCTTCACTGTAGCAATAAGCCAGGCAAGCATTTAGGGGACTTAAGCCTACACAAAGTTCGTATTATGTGTTGTTAACCTTAAAATGGTTCAAACTTTATAACCCTTTGGGTGATGCAAGATTGACGGAAAGATAAAGGGAGAATGTAAATATTCGAGCTATGTATAAATTATAAATTTAATGTTAGATATCATTATACCAAGGAAAAATACAAAGCTTTCCAATGCTAGAGGTGGGATTTGAACCTTGAACCCACTTCCTCAGCTTTCGAGGGTGTTGCGTAAAGCACTCCAGTCCAGTTTACGTTTTTTTTATTTATGAAGGAGACAACACAGAAACATACAGGGAAAGTAAACAATGAAGTTTGGTTTACATTTTGTAGGTACATTATACTTCCTTAAACGTATCTCACAGTGAACATAAAATACCGATCATAAATAGACACAATTATAAAGGACAAAGTGTTTTAGGTGACATATCTACACTATATAGGTCAAAATAGGTGCATGCTAAGTAATATAATAATCAATAAGGGGTATGTACTCGTACTAACCATATTTTACCCTGAATTCGACAACGATCAAAATACTGTTATTTGTTAACTTTTTGCATTTTTTCTCGAACAGAATTAATTACGCCTTTTTGTCTTGGCACAATGAGACAAATAAGAAAATATCGCGAGTATTTCGACCGGTGTCGGTAAACTCGATATATTTCCTTGGTTTTATGACATGAAAGTTCATCATAATGGTTAGTAGACTCGGTCGGTAGCGGGAAGGAACGTCGTCCCTTTCCACTCTATATAATTTATATGCAATTGACGAAGTTGTACGACAGTTGCTGCAATTTCACTTTCAATACTACTATGAGAAGCTCATATTCAGGGTCAGGATTCAATTTCGTCGATAGTACATAGTAGTATGAGTGAAGACATATATCAGCATGCGTACGCATTTTGTATAAAGAAATTGGCCGTTTAGTATGAAACGTATAAGCATGCGTACGCATCCGGTAAGCTGGACGCGGTCCCATACTAAACTATATACAATTTCTATAGACAAAATGCGTACGCTTACTGATAAATGTGTCTTCACCCTATGACTACTTGAATACACTATGGTTTGGAGTTCAGGGTTAAGGTTGATTACGTGGGTCATTTACAGAAAAAGTGTACCTTTTATTTTTTTTTGCGATCATGGACTGCAATACATCATTTTACTCGGCATCGTGCGTACTTTTCAGTTATGAAACAAAAAAAAATGTCCCTAATGTCACGAAAATAAGTATGTAAATTGAAATTAATCAGTCACTCCCATACTAAATGTATTGTTACGTTCACAACGTTACGGACACGGACTCAAACTGTAGCTCAAACCGCCCACGAAGATGTTCCATCAAAAGGAGGTGCCTTAAATTTTCCACCTCCCGGCACAGATATCTCGGGTGCGCAGGTACTGATGCCATTAGCTACTTTTAATTCAAGCTTCTGGAGGCGACGCTCAACCGCTTCCTCTATAACATGAATCTTGTTCTCCATGTCACTGAGCTTCCCTTGGACTTCGTACATTTCTTGCTTCCATTCAGTAGCAGCCTTGTGCAACTCTTGAAGAATCAATTTCGACTGTTCTTCTTGTTTCCACGACTGTTCTTCTTGTTTCCGCGACTGTTCTTCTTGTTTCCGCAACTGTTCTTCTTCTTTCCGCGACTGTTCTTCTTGTTTCCGCAACTGTTCTTCTTGTTTCCGCGACTGTTCTTCTTGTTTCCACAACTGTTCTTCTTGTTTCCGCGACTGCTCCTTCAGGAGAATCAGAATAGTTCTGAGGTCTACGTCTTGAGTACTCTTAGCCTGCAAACCAGACGTTCCGGGCTTAGATGCAGTATCCTCACATGCTAGAGGTTCTTCAGGTACTGCAATATCCTCCCGCGCTGCAGGTTCCTCGCGTGCAGCTTGGCTCCGGGTCACAACTCCTTTTGGCTCGGTCTCGTTGTCACGTGGCGTTATACCCATTTTCTATCCCGCTTCTGACACCAAATGTTACGTTCGTGGGGTGGGTTTTCCATAGAAAATGTATAAATAAGCCACTAATTAAAACTGATACTTTAATTACTAGTTAAAATAACAAACACAAAACTAAAACACTAATCGCACACTGAACACTTCACACTCTCGCCGTAGATTCGCAGTCTTCGCTCTTGAATCTCTTGATGTTATCTCTTCGCTGTCTCGATAGAAACTCTTCCCGGCCGGGTCATGCTGTGTATTTTTACCAGCCACTCAAATCTACAAAGTACGAGAAGATTCGACTCTAGAAAGTTCCCGAGTTAGGTGCGCGAACATTCTAGAGTATCGCTGTCTCTTTCTACAGGTTTCTCTTTCACACCCGTCCAGAATGTCCTCTCTATAGCTGTCTCGTTCACATCTTTCCAGAACATTCTTTCGTGCTGTCTCTATCTAATGGTGCTTTCTCTTTCACTCCTATGGGAAATTTAGCTATATACCGATTTGGAGACAGCTCGCCTAGTTTACTTTAGTTACTTTCACAGTATTATGTCTTATGGCATACTGGTTTGGGGCAAAGCAGCAGATTTGGACACCATCTTCATTCTTCAGAAGAGAGCTATTCGATCCATTTACAATATGAGCTCTTGCGACTCACTGAGAGAACGATTTAAGGAAATAGATATTCTCACAGTAGCTTCACAATACATACTCGATGTGATAATGTACACACATAAGAATATTAAATCCTTTAAGAAGCTTTCTGACATTCACAGCCGCAATACACGGAACAAGCATAAGTTATTGGTTACCAAGTTTCGTCTACAGAAAGTAAAAAAGTCGTTTGTTGGAAACTGTGTTACCTTTTTCAACAAAGTACCCTTAGAGGCATGGGAACTGCCCTATAATGCATTCAAAATGTACATCAAAAATGGTCTTCTCAAAAAGGGTTATTATAAAGTTGACGATTACTTGAATGACAAGGAACCATGGCCGTGTCTTCAGTCTCAAGAGCTGTCTTAGATTTACATGACATTGACTTGAATACATATTAGTTATGTATTTTGTAGACTTGGCTTATAAGACTGTGAGCTTAACAGCCTCTTTATAATTATTATTATTTTATTATTATTTTTTATTTTTTTTTTGACGTTTGGAGAGCCTTTACACCTCCAAAATTATAAATTTTATTTATTATTCTTAGCATCTAATTTCTTTGACCGTGGAGACCTTTTACATCTCCACACTTAATATTTATTTCACCATGGAGCCCATTCATCTCCTTATATAGCAAAATTTTGACTTATTGGATACATAATAATTATGTATTCTGTAGCACTAGTTTACAAGACTGTTAGTTTAACTGTCTTCTGACATGAAACATTTGTTTCATACACCTTTTTATTTACTTTTTATTGACATTTGGAGATTCTTTACACCTCCAAATCATTATTATTATTATTTATTAACTGACACTGGGGACACTTTACATCTCCAAAATTATGTATTATTGACATTAGAGAGTATACTATACATCTCTAGTTTAATTTAATATTTGAGTTTATTTTACTGTGATGTCATGTCTAAATAGGTATTGGCTGTTGTCTTTTATATAATAAGAATAGTTGCTTTGTGATTGTCACTAAATTGTTAATTTTCTATTTTATTATTATTGTTCAAATCATGACGATTAGAGACCTTTTACATCTCTAAATCTTATTTTTTCTTTATTATGTATAGATATAGATATAGTTCTGTATAGATATAGATGCTTAATAATATTGTGAACATGTACAATAATAATTATTTTTGTTTAATATTATAATTATTTATTTATTTCTCTTTTTTATAAAAATGTCTATTATATATTTTTTTTTTATGTAATAAATTCTTTAATGCATGTTATTTTAATAAGATGTATTATTATACTGTTTTGATTAAGTCCACCTGAGTTTCTTACTGGTTCTTCTCAGGAACGGTGTAGGGTTTGAACCAGTAGTAGATTTTTTTTCTCTCTCTTGATAATGTCAGACGATTCGAAAATGCTTATTAATAAGCTTACTTGAATAAAGAATAGTTTGACTTTGACTTTGACTTTGTACTTGAGAGGCTCAAAAGGGGTCCTGAAAACGCCTGAAAACGGGTTTTCAGGTTATTGCGCCATCCGATAGAGGGTATCCTGAAACGGCCTGGAAACATGTTTCAGGCGCCTGAAAACGCTTCTAACGTGTCTAAAATCATATTTGTAGTTTTTATCATGCCATCGGCGTAACAGTATGAAACGAAATGTAACGAAACTGATAAAAAAATCTCAAATTTGTTACAGAATTTTTCATACCTTCAGTATGGAAGTAACTAAACTGAGAAATCTCAATTTACATACATATTTTCGTGACGTACACTTTTCTGCAAATGACCCACGTAACACTGTACAATATTTTTGCTCTTCAAACATCAAAAGAAGTCATAATTCTAAATTTCCAAATACGGTCACAGTTATAGCTTAATATAAAGTGCGAAAAGCTTTCAAAAAAACAATGGCCACATTAATTACAAGCCAAAAGCTCCGTGATAAGTGAAGCTTTTAGAGCTTCGGTACGCAAATAATAGCTCAAGGTTTATGAGGTAAAGAATGGCTTTGTAAACAGAGCTTAGTGCTGTTATGAAGCCAGATTCGTACTTTACTCACCATATAATATGTGTAGAGGAGCACACCAAAAAATTAAAAATATACATGATGAATAAGTATATTGGGACATCTTTCACAACATAGTGTGAAAGATGTCCTGGGCACCTTGCCAGAAGATCAAATGGCCGATGGTGCCAGAAACTGCTGAACTGGCGACCACGTATCGGAAGACGCAGTCTGAGCAGACCAGGTCTGCCTAGACTGTAAGGTCCTCACAAAATGGTCGAACGATCTGGTCAACGTCGCGGAAACTTTTAGCTGACATGATGTAAGCATATTTATATACTATATTACTCGTATAGTTCGTTCTGAAAGTAAAGGCGCATAATAAGTATACGTCGTATCAAATTCCACGATGTAAATTGTTGATGGTATAATGCTTTAACTCCTATACAAATAACACAGAGATATCCATAAAGCGTAATATTAAAGCGTTCTGGTCATATGTGTCATCACTCAAGTCAAATTTGTCTGACTACCCAGCAACAATGTTTTATGAAAACCAATCTTCTTCCACACCTGAACAGACTGCAAATTTGTTCTCAACTTTTTTCAAGTCAGTGTTCGAACCAGGGCAGGATAATTGTAACTATAATGATAACCACTTCGATTTTCCGACCTCTAATAATGCTCCTAATCTCTCTAATATTACTATTAACAGAGGTAGCATATTTAAAAAGCTTAATAAGAAGCTTAAATAAGGGCGCCGGTCCAGACAAAATTAGTCCAATATTAATAAAAAATTCTGCGAAAGCACTTGTTGAGCCGTTGTTCCTAATTTTTAACAAATGTTTAATTTCAGGCATTTTCCCTCAACGATGGAAAATATCCCACGTGACACCAATCCATAAAACGGGCTCACGCTCTCAGGTAACTAACTACAGACCAATATCTGTCCAGTCCTGTTTTCCCAAAGTTATTTGAAGGACTCGTACATGATGTGATTTATCCCCTATTAGAAGTACATATCATACCAGAGCAACATGGATTTATGAGAAAAAAATCAACTGTAACGAACCTTATGCTTTATACTAATAACTTATTTGAATGTATGGATAAAAGACAACAAGTAGACGTCA
>JALPQI010014590.1:0-40016 GCA_025490895.1 Thaumatotibia leucotreta
GGACAAGCATTGTTCTGGTGTTAGTAAGTTCCTTAATGGGCCACCTACAAACATGGAATACATGCATGATTGCATAATTTAAGTAGCATAATTTTTCATGAAACCAGCGTGTAAAATACCATGGCAATAACAGACATGGAGGAGTTGATTCATCATCATTATACTGCTATGAACAGTAATTAACTGTTCACAGCTAGAATTGGGAATGATGCGGGTAATACAAAAAATGCTGCACAGAAAATGATAAAATGTACGATGTCTTATAATAGTACCGCAAAATTTACACTATTACTGGCAAGTTTATAATATTACTGGCAAGTTTTCAAAAACACTGGCAGGTTTACAATAGTACTGACAGATATTACTGACAAGTTTATTGTACTAGTATTTACAAGCATTGGCCGGTTTTTAACAGTACTGGCAAATAGCCCACCTAACGAAAACCAAAACTTGCCTATCGGGGGAAATAATTCGTGTATAAGCGAATTTTGGTATAGTTGTAGGGAATGGTGTTTAAAACCATGTACTAAAAGTACTGGTGGTTAGGGGTGGAGCTAACGGAGGGAGGGGGGTGTAAAGGTCCTTATTTTTAATTTTTCGTTAATAACTCTTAAACCGTGGCTTATAGCAAAAAACGTTCTAGTACAAAAGTAATCTACATAAAATTCTCTACAAAAAAGTAGTACGCATGTTTCCTCTGGGATCAATGTGTCATGAGATAAGAAAGCAAGAAGATGGACACTATAGAAATAAACACATTTGTTTAAGTAGGTAAGGCACATACAGAATGCTCGCGAACATTCCAAAAGATTTTAATGCTCAATTCCTGACCATATTTAGAGTCTTTAATGTTATATAAAATTTCCTGGATTCGGCTTGGTTTCAGAGATAATCAACCTTTTTTTCGAAATAAGTTTTTTCGACGTATCTCGTCATAGAACTTCTTTTTGATTACAATGCTACCACAATGTGTTTTAATATTACCACACCTTTTGCCTGGCAATCAAAAAATGGGAATAAACTTGACGAAAAATCGGTCCCTAAAAAAAAAATTAAAATAAATAATTTTAACACATTGTTGTTGTGATAAAAAGTATTGGAAATGTTAAAAAGTATGCAAAAAGACTAAAAAAAAAAAGAAAAAAAAAAATTTTTTTTGGTGGTATTTGACATTAGGTCTCATAATATTTTTTGTTTGTTTTGATGTCTAAAATGCATAGTTAAAATCTTAAGACGATGATTATAAGAATATTTTAGGTTTAGAAGATAATTAGGAATTTTATTTTTAAATAAGCATACAGGGCGCGCCCGGGTGCGAGCATTACAAAATATTTTAAGTATGCATTCTAGATATCAAAATAAACAAAAATGATTATGATACCTAATGTGAAATACCATCAAAAAAAATTTTTTTTCTCTTTTATTTTAGACTTTTTGAATACTTTTTTACATTTCCAGTACTTTTTATCGTGACAACAATTCGTAAAAAATATTTTTTTTATATTTTTTTTAGGGACTGGTTATTTCGTGAAGTTTATTCCCATTTTTTGATTGCCACGAAATAGGTGTGGTAATATTTAAACATATTGTGGTAGCATTGTAATCAAAAAGAAGTTTTATGACGAGTTACGTCGAAAAACTTATTTCGAAAAAAAGGTTGATTATTTCTGAAACCAAGCCGAATCCAGGAAATTTTATATAACATTAAAGACTCTAAATATGGTCAGGAATAGAGCATTAAAATCTTTTGGAATGCTCGCGAGCATTCTGTATGTGCCATACCTACTTAAACAAATGTGTTTATTTCTTTAGTGTCCATCTTCGTGCTTTCTTATCTCATGACACATTGATCCCAAAGGAAACATTCATATATCTTTTTTGTAGAGAATTTTATATAGATTACTTATGTACTAGAAAGTTTTTTGCTATAAGCCACGGTTTACGAGTTATTTATGAAAAATTAAAAATAAGGACCTTTACACCCCCCCTCCCCCCCGTTAGCTCCACCCCTAACCACCAGTACTTTTAGTATATGGTTTAAAACACCATTCCCTACAACTATGCCAAAATTCGCTTATACACGAGTTTTTTCCTCTGAGTTTCCTTCGTTTGGTGTACTAAAACATGTAATTGTCCTGACATGTTTATAATAGTACTGCAAGTACTGTACTATGTATAGTAGTAGCATTGCAAGTACTGTCGTTTACAGTAATATTGGCCGGTTTACAATAGTACTGGCATTGGAATAGTACTAAATAATAATAGTACTAGTAAGTTTATTATGGTACTAGCAAGAGTATTAGCACTGACAAACATATAATGTACTGGCAATTTAATAATAGTAATTGTCTTTGCAAATGCCGTCGTTAACAGTTACATTGACAGATTTCAATAGTACTGACAAGTTTTCAAAAATACTGGCCTTTACTCGAGTATCGGTCGGTTTATACTGGTATTGGCAAATTTAGTCTAGTACTGGCAAGTTTATAATAGTACTGGCGACTTTTAAACTAGTACTACGCTACGACTACTTCAAATATCGCAGTATGACTTAGATTACTTTATTACGACATACACAGATTTAACGTAGTAATTATATGGATTCATCAAGAGATGCCACACTGTAACGCTCGGTGTGACATGGGTCATGCATTTTAATATTATACTATTTTGGGTGATACAAGTATTGTTAATTGAAGATTTATTTCGCGTTATTTCTTCAATATTGTAGCTAAAAAGTCTGTAAAAGGATTTATTTTTCGTCATTCAGGGGACAAATCAGCCATACCCCATATGACAACGGGGGACATAATATATAACTCAAAAACCCAACTATCAATTATTGGAGCTGAATTGTCTTAATTGCCTGATCATTATATACCTAATATATTTATCTCAGTTGAGACGACTTTTGTTTGTGCTTATTTTTATTTGTTGTCGATTTTTTCAATTATTACAAATTTTGTCTGTGTCTCTCAAAGTTGATTGACCAAACAGATAATTGTATCTATATATTATGGTCGAGATAATAGTAAATGCGAACATAATTATGATCAATATAATCATACCTATTATGTAACATTAATTAACTTGATTTTCAGAATTATTAGTTGTTCTGATTAGAATATCAAAATCCACATTTTTTCTAATGTGGCGAAAGAATCGACTACGAATAAAAACGAGACAATTAACGCTTATAAAAAGTTTTTACAACCCTTATAAGTTATCAATTCTACGCAAAAACGCGTATAGTATGAACTTTTTTCTTTAACTTAATTGTAAGTTATTAAATAGTTTTAAGTGTTTCATTAGTCCAATTCATAATGGTCGGAGTGTTGTTTTTTCCACTATGTTGCACTGTGTAGGTACATTTAACCCGGCATATACATGGTGTTTCCTGTCACTAGTAAGCTCAGACAAACTATAAACATATAAGTCATACTGAGAAACGTTTAGTATGGGAGGAGGTTTGGCTTAAAAGTTGATCAGTATCACTACATAGTATAAAACAAAGTCGCTTTCTATGTCCCTGTGTACGCTTAAATCCTTAAAACTACGCTACGGATTTTGACGAGATATAAGAATGATTCAAGAGGAACGTTTTAATACCGGCTTTGTACCCGTACAAAACCGGAGCGGTTTGCTATTGACTTATAAAAATAGGTCGACTGAAGATTTCATAGAATTGCGATACAACCATATGGAAATCAAATTATTTCCAGCTATACCTTAGAAAATTATTAAATTCGTCACATAAACAGGGTGACAGGGAGATCTCAGAAATATTTAATATTGGAGGGTCCTAACCCTTTACAAAAACGATTTTTATTCTCCCCCTTTTTTACACCATGTATGTTTTTCTGTGACGGCAAATATGTTCCTTATCATTAACGGGTTATATTATACGTCGCTTCATATATAATTTGTATAAATTAATTACTGTTTAACTTTGCCCAGTCATATATGGCAATGTAAATCAAATAAAATAAACGCTTAGGGTATACATCACATACCCAAATCATCGTTGAATGATGCCTATATTAAGCTAATATATCACTTGTGCGGTGTCAAATACTAGCGGTACAAGCGACCACAAAGATACGTAGACACTTTTTGTCGCCGACTGTACTATACATGCCTATTTATACTAGTGATAGTTTACTGTCGACGTAAAACAACTATCTAAGACAGAGGTGTTTCTATATATATAGTAAAAAATATCTTACTATTTCTCGAATTGACACGAGTTTTATTGATAGTCTTCTTCCACATAACTTTGCCACTTCTATAAGTTTTCCTAAATATCTCACTACTTCCAAATAATGTTATAGATAGTTCATCAATAGAACGTAAATTACTTATTTTTGCAGTTTATACATAGTAGTTAGAAAGCGTTCGATTTTGCCTTTTCTAACATTGCCTGGCGATAATATGTCATTTAAATCTCTTCCTTATGACAATATTACACAAACTGCGATTAAATATCGCTAAAGTAGCTATAATACAAGGTATTAACTGCCTAAATATATTGTGTGACGTTACATTTATTAGAAGTAATGAAACTGGGCAAAGTTACAATTAGATTACAGTGCTCTTTAGGAGAGCGTATATTTTTATTACTTACTTAGATATTCATGATATATTGGTCAAGGCATGACTTAAATTATATTTATTTTTTTATGCTACAACATTAGATTAGTCTAATATATTCACAATGTACATCAATACATCACACATCAGTTAAATATTTTGCCATACATGACTGTTGCAATGTTAAAAGAGCAGTGATATATTTGCCGGTATAAATATAACAAAAAAAAATCGTTCCAATTGTTTTATAAGGTTTGTTAGACGTAATGGTAAGCGTGCCGTGACTTTGAACATTACTGCGGTATTCCTTTGTGCTATGATTGAGGTCCATCTGGTTCCCATACCATTTTACTGATACGGAAGTAAATAATATCAGTGCAAATCGGGATAATAGTACATTTATAATGTATTATAATGCGAGAAAATTTAGTCCATCATTGAAGTTTCTGTGAAACAAAGATTGCTAAATTATCATAATTATGAAATAATTATGAACGGTCGCCACTATATATACTATATAGAATTAATTACTTAGAACGAGAATAAAACTTGAGTAATTATTGAAGTTTTGTCTGTTCACTGACAGACAGCTGTCAGTTCCGAACGCGTTTATTGGAGGCAGGCAAACTTGCGCCAATATTTTCGACGGCTAATAGTATCAAGATTGTCTAACATAGAAATCCGTCATACGTTTACTATTTGCGTACAGTTAACTGACATATAGGGCACCTATGTGCTTTGTTTAGTTAACTGTGTTTACATTTGTATTATAAAAAAGTAAATAAATGTAATAAATAACGTCGTTCAAATTATAAAACTTATTACATCAGCATAGTTAAGGACGCAATGATTTATTATAAATATCATCATCAATATACTCGTTAGTCATTCACTCATATAGATTTTAACGTCATCTGAC
Source organism: Thaumatotibia leucotreta (assembly GCA_025490895.1). Lineage (NCBI taxonomy): Eukaryota > Metazoa > Arthropoda > Insecta > Lepidoptera > Tortricidae > Thaumatotibia > Thaumatotibia leucotreta. The sequence goes on from JALPQI010014590.1 coordinate 5,510, forward strand.
AAAGTTAGATTTGCGCTCGGTCGACCGACGTTTTTCACAATCTTATCATTGATTACCATATCACGGAGTGCAAACATAATTTTGTTATTTGCTATTGGTTGACCAACTGTTACTTTTTCAATTTTTTGTTTACCTTATTGCATCGTATTTCCGAAACACTACGTTATAAAAATATACAAATAGTTAACATTTATTTCTTTATTCCCATGAAGCTGGGAAAACGATTTTTATTTTATACCAGACTATGAGTTACCGTAGTATACGATTAAGCCCAATTACAAAGGCATCACATGCGCATTGCCGTCTCTAAATATATATTTATCTCGTGACAGTTTTATGTAACTGACACTTTACCATTTTTTGTTCGACATCAGTCGTATAAATTTTCAGATTGCACGGGCAAAGTTAGTAACATTTGGGTAACTTTGCCCTATGTTTTTTTTTACTTGAATACATAAGTAACAGTTGATGGACCCGGCAATCATCGATAGAATGTAATAGAGGCGTATATCTTATGTGTGATTTGTTACAGGACGTTGTATAACTGCCCATCTAGTATACTATAGAAATAGTACTAAAAGTTTTTAAGCGAACGTGGTCTTACAGTATTAGTATGGTTTAAAATGGGATATTTATCATGTAAATCGTAATTACTGAGCACCCGTTATTACGGTACTGATACAAATGCCAACATCAAAAAGGATCGGACAAACTCCCGTCATTTTGAAAACATAACCCTGTTCCGTACAGTGGAGACTTCATTATCTTATGATGTTAAATTGTTAACATATTTAATTTTATAGGTGAATATCTGAGCGTTTCAACCGCCTATTTTTGAAGGCATTATTTTTGTCGAAGTTTCTAAACGTCTCAATGTTATACTTCGTCATTTGTATAAGGTACCGTGCCTCCTTCAAATGACAAAGTAGCACATTGTAACGAATAGAAACTTCTGCTAAGATGATGCCACCAAAATTAGGCGGTTGAAACGCTCAGATATTCACCCTTATAAGACATTTTTTCGTTCGTGATCTAGGGGTATTAATTTAACTGCATCCTGACGTTTCGAAAACTTTACAGAGCTCATGACCTACGGGCATTTCAGTCACCCATAAATAAAAATTGAATATTAAAAACACATGTGTGTACAAATACGAAAGAAGTATCTCGTAAATAGATACTTTGTGCTAGTGTTATTAAAATAATATGTTATAAAATATGTTAACATGATAAGATACCGAGTCTCTACGGAACAGGGTTATATTTTCGAAATGGCGGGCGTTTGTCCGATCCTTGATCATCACGGAGTAACGGACGAACTGCAGGTTTTAAATGTGGTCTACCCACACAACTAACAACTAAATACTATCGGGTGCTCAATAATTGCAATTTACATGATAACTATCTCGTTTTAAGTCATACTAATAATAGTACTGAAAGGTTTTTTATAGCTGTTACATTAAACGGATAATTTATTATCGATTTACGCAGTTAAACACATCGTGAGGTGGACGTAAAGTATGTCGCTCACGCTCGAAATGTTTAAAAAGTTAAGCTATTCGTCAAGGTATTTTTTATAGTTATGAAATTACAGGTTACTTTGCCAACGCTAAGTGGTCGTTGAGACACTTTTTTCAAACTTATCCTCCCCACTTTTTTGTATCATTGGTATTTTGAATATGATTTCTAATCAAAAATTACAAACATTTATTGAACTTTCCATTCCGTTACATTTCAAAATGCTTGTAAAAACAACCGTGGGCCAAGATTTATCTCCTATCAGGATCAAAAGAGCTCGCGATTCTGAGTGGAAATCAATATAAAAGTTCCAATTTCAAAAAAGTCAGGTGGAGGCAATATTGAAAAAAATGGCCCCCATACAGTGCCTGTTGTCAAGGTGTTTTACCGCACGTCTATTTAAAATTATTTGTCGATAATAACTTTTGTGTTAAAACAGTCCCCCGAATTGTGGATTAAACTAGATTCAACCACTATCTGTGCAATAATTACAACCGGTTACGGTTTTGTAAGAAATAACCGGTTACGTAATATGAATAAACCGGTTTAAAATCCGTTCTTTAAAGATGATAATTAACGGTTTCCGTAACTAAGTTGGTTCAAATCCTGGTGAGTGCATATATTTGTGTGACGAGTACGAATATTATTGGAATTTGTATGTATCTATGTATGTATTTTTCTATTTAACCTTGTAAGGCCCAATGTACATTACAATGTGCAGTCCACTTCAATGAAATTATACCTTTCTTAAACGTAATAAAGTCGCATTGCCTTTGTTTGGTTGATTTCACAAACAAACGAAGTTCACCACTATTCCTTACAAATCAAAGTTCAAAATAAGATTTAAAGGTGAGCCTTACGAGGATATTTATGTATATCGTCGCCTAGCATCCATAATACAATTGTATATTAAACATGGTGTATTTGTGTTATGATGGCCCAAGATATGTAAGATTCAATAGTCTGCATCTGGTTTAATTTCCGATTTGTGGGTAGTCCAATGTTTGCACTGATGTTTTACGTATAAATAAATCATTGTTTGCGTCAAAGCTATATCGGTACGATTCCAACTACCCCCTTATACATAATCGTCTCCCGCAAGCAGATAAATATCGTTGGTACCTTTTTGTCTTATCAATATTTCTATAAAACTGAAAGAGACAAACGATACTTATCGGCTTGTTATTGTTAATTTAGGATACGTTTATGAATTAGGGGGTTAGGCTCTTAAGCTATATTCAAACGATGCTGGCTTTAAGCTCGAGCCACACCTAATGCGTGCGTAAAGCGTGCACGTTTGCTTGGCGTGTTCGTCGTCTCGTATGAAATGTCATAGCAGGTAACACATCGCCCACGCATCTAGTGTGGGTCGGTTTTTAGTAAACGTCGGAAGTCCTCTAGTATGCGTTCAAGCAGTGCGGTCAAAACTTGACTTTACGGCTAGTTCATGAAGTCAAATTATGATGTAAATCTTCTAAGCATATAATTTGAACATCACAAAAAATGTGTATAAAAAATAGCTTAGACATCGATATTTTATTGAGAAAAAAATAGCACGGATTTCCAGGAAATAGAAGGATTTAGTAATAAATAAGCGTTTTCGAGTGTTTTTTGGACTGTTGCAGTATATGAAATTATTTTAATGCATACGCGTTGGTACGTTTGCCAAATGTCTTTAAGGCTTTGTGTAAACATGCCCCTAAACATCGTATTGGTTAAAATGTATTTTGTCTTTATCCGTAACTCTGATAATGGTATTTGTTAGAAAGAGTCACATTTTAACTAAATGGTAGTTTATGTCATTGGGGTTATTCTTTTAAACACTACGATAAGGCACTGGTCTCACCGCGGACTACTAAGATATGAACTATGGGCTATAAACACGAACAAAAGATACGCACTCCCGTGTAAATAGAAGAGACACGGGAGTGCGTATCTTTTGTTCGTGTTTATAGCCGATAGTTCATAGCTTAGTAGCTCGCGGTTGAGACCAGTACCTATGGTAGTTGACACATTTTGTCTCGGTTCTTGGCGTCTTTTTGGGCGAGTACAGTCGCCATCAGATATATCTGAGCGGCCAGAGTACTCAAAAATAGCTGAACACGTCTCTATTGTAATGGCATTAGAGTACATGTTTAGATATTTTTAATCAGTTTAATCAATATTGCAGTCCCGGTATACATATCCTGATGGCGATTGTACGTCGAACTTAGTGTAGTTGTTAGAAAATGTATGTCAATCAAAGGCCATAGTCGGATTTTCATAGTAAGTCAGCCTTTAAATCAACCAGACTCTAGTATTTTTTTGTGAGTACCTCTTATAGTGAAGAATATTTCTGCTGAGTATCAATGTCCTATCGGTGACAGTTTTTGACTTATGATTTTTTTTAGTTTTTTCTTTAATGTGTTGTATCTCAGGATGTATAAAAGCGAATTGCTTTAAATTTTGAAATAATGTTCTTTATTTAGATATGCATCGAATTTAAAAAAATGAATATCGATTGTCGTATAAAAAAAAGAAAAAAAAAGACCAAAAAATTTTTCATATTTTTTTTTGTGTACCTATGAAGTAGTGACACCTCTATTTTCTTTTTCTAATTATAGACCATACATTGGCCTACTAGTTGCCTAAGTATCAAAATTTTCCAAGCGGTACTTCTTACCAAAAATCGGCAATTTATGTGTGGTCAAGTTCTGCATTCAATCGGTGTTTTTCAATGTAGTATACAAACTCTTCATTTATATTTGAGTTTTCTTATCAGGTTATCTTATTTAAGAGTAAATGCTAATGACAACTTAATGTCATCATGATGCAAGCTGTTTATTTCATTATTAATCGGCCGTTTACCATTTCAACTAGTGTATCTCGATAATATTTAACTGCAATATATTATTTTTAATGAATATCTCATAAATAATATCGAATTACGCTAGTTAAAATAATAAACGGCCGATTAATAATGAAATAAACAGCTTGCATCATGATGACATTAAGTTGTCATTAGCATTTACTCTTAAATAAGATAACCTGATAAGAAAACTCAAATATAAATGAAGAGTTTGTATACTACATTGAAAAACACCGATTGAATGCAGAACTTGACCACACATATTGCCGATTTTTGGTAAGAAGTACCGCTTGGAAAATTTTGATACTTAGGCAACTAGTAGGCCAATGTATGGTCTATAATTAGAAAAAGAAAATAGAGGTGTCACTACTTCATAGGTACACAAAAAAAAATATGAAAAATTTTTTGGTTCTTTTTTTTTCTTTTTTTTTATACGACAATCGATATTCATTTTTTTAAATTCGATGCATATCTAAATAAAGAACATTATTTCAAAATTTAAAGCAATTCGCTTTTATACATCCTGAGATACAACACATTAAAGAAAAAACTAAAAAAAATCATAAGTCAAAAACTGTCACCGATAGGACATTGATACTCAGCAGAAATATTCTTCACCATAAGAGGTACTCACAAAAAAAATACTAGAGTCTGGTTGATTTAAAGGCTGACTTACTATGAAAATCCGACTATGGCCTTTGGATAAGCTATTTCCCCTTATCATAGGAAGTTGTACCCAAACGACTGATCGACAATTGGTTATAATATTGAACTGAATTCGTTCCATATGTTGTGATGATGTACTTTTTTGGTACTGAAAATACCTTATACCGGTTTACTAACGTGGTATCATAACCGATACCGATTTTCTTGAGACGGTACCGAAATATAAATGTTTAAGGATTTTGTATATTACTTAATATACTTTGGTCTATCAGTATAATTCGAAATAATGTAAGTACTGATACTTTTTGGGTATAACTTCTATATAAAGTCGAGTCTCACTGGACATTTTTTGAGTAGATTTATGAGATATGTGTCCAGTGTGGCAACCTTTAGTGCGTCTTAAAACGGCAAAAAGTCCTTTATAATCAAACTATGACAGTAGTATAACAACGGTGATTTTACATGTTTTGTTTCGAATAGATAGCACAAAAATTCTTAGCCGTGTTCTCAAATAGTGTTCGGAGAAAACAAGTTTTTTTTTTAAATAGTGGTATACCATAAAAAGTTTCGACGCACTTAGGGTATTTTGATCCTTTCTCTCGCTGTCTAGTTGGGAACGTTTCATAACTACGAATAGATGGAAACGTGTTTTTAAAACCGTTACCGGTATACATACATTACCGGTATCGATTATCCATGATTTATATTGGTTCTATTGTACCGATATTTTATCATTATTCGGCTTCGTGCGGAAATGAGGCCAGTTCGGTGATTTCATTTGATCTCTAAGCCGACAAACAGTGCCTTTAAACTTGCTTATTATAACATCACAGTTTTTACATTTAATTTAACGACGTTATTATATGATTATTTTTCCGCGAACCACGTTTGAAACGCTCCCAAGTGAATCCAAGTAGTGCGTAGCTTCCTTCTTGGTAATGCTAGAGTATGAATAGTAATATTTTTGGTATATAGGGAGCGGCATCTAAGGCTGGTGATACATCTTATAAAATGTTCAATCTGCACTTCTTCCTCGTTTGAATACCGGTACCTTTCAGGCCGTTACACAAAAACTACATTTTTAAATAACGGAGGATGAAGTGCAGATGGAATATTGATGAAAAATAACGTAAGGCTGTAAAATAGATTTAGCTGAGAGATACAATTCAACGCCCATTTTGTAAATATAATTATTTTGTGATAAGGAATGTTTAGAGGTAACTTATGGCGGTATCGATGATGCGCTGTTTAAAAAACCCTCGTCCGAGAAAGGATGTGTTTTGGGAACAGTTGCGTTGTCTTATTTTTGTAAAAACAGGCGTTTTGTCCTTCAGTTAAAGAGCAAAGCAGCCATTTATCCTATTAAAATAATTATTAGTAACTTTGTTTTAAGTTTAATAACAGTGTTATTTTGTCGTAGCTACATGAGTGGTCAGTCCTTCTGCAATATTCTGTAATCCAAGTCCTCTAGTCCGTATAATCCGGTACCGGAACCAAATCGGTACCTTTTAACCGGTTTCGTTATGCGATAAATCGAACTTCTGTGACTAGATTCATTTAGTTAATAAGCTTAGTGCAATCGTTTACTGTTTTATTATGAACTATTGCTTGTTTTTCTTATATACTGGTGTTTTAATGTTTCTGTCATTATGTTTGTCACATAATATTTCTGACGATTAACACATTAACAGATTTTTTTTTCTACATAGACTTGCCCTCTTACATCACTAATATTTAAAGATGTATGTGTTGGTGGACAGTATGGACTGTAAGGAAATATGACTATTGACTACAGATGGGAGTTAAAAAGCCCTACTAAACGTTTAAATAGTAAAGTCGTGATATAAAAATGTCTACACTCACAGTATGGAACGACACCAATTTGCGCAAAATGTAAATTCTAACGTCCTATGCATTGACTAAATTATAATGGGACTAAATTATAGAAATAGACATTTTTATACATACCCATATTTCCTGGTAGTCCATAATATAAATCATATTGAAAGAATCGAACTTGCTTACTTAAGCTAAGTATGTACATGTATAGTACTATTCAAGCCCTGCTCGACATATGTAGTCCTAAACTTATGGACTGTAGTTATAAGCCACCAAATTATTTTTGGTATTTTTTTTTCCTAGGAAAAGTCATATTTATTGCGTCGCGGTCTGTTTCAAGGCCTGGTTACTAATAATTTAAGTGATTTGTTTTTTGTGCAATTTATGCTCTGATGTATTTGGATGTGTTGTACTAGTTTCTTTTAACTAGAGATCGTAACCGGTATAACGAAATACCTCTAAAAATTCGAAGTTTTAATATTAAAAATGTACCTTTTTAGGAAAGAACAATGTTTCATCAGATTTGCTAGATAAAATATTGAAACACACGTTAAAATTCAAAATATCGTAATCGTATACCGGTATTATTGTACGCGAGAAGATCGCGAATTGCAGTAAAACACAAGATATGCTAACGTTCATGGTTAAAAGAGGACAGTACAACTACCGCAGTCAGCATTGCTCAGTCTCGACTCTAAGACTAAATTAAACGACTATTTAAGTAGTGAAATAATCACATTAGTATTTATTTATTTTACATCGTTAACCCTTTACTACGGACGTATCGCGTGACGTATGAAATTAATAGTTATCGTAATGGCGACATTGCAGTATCGTTCACGTGCTGCGTAGCCAAAACGCCGATAGCTAACGAGTACGAGCAGGATGGATAGAAAGTAAACGCGCGTTAATAACGTAGCAGCAGCTCGTGGAATGGCTACAGGTCTAATAGCCGTCAGGCCAGTGGCAGAGGGTTAACTCTGACTTGTTTTCATCGTTAGATATCAAAGGATAGTGCTGGTCCTTAATATGACAAATACTAAATTCGTGCAAATGTGGCGTTCTATAAACAAGTTAAAATCAATAGGAATAAATAAATCAAACTTGCTTGTTAATAAAAATTAATTTTTTGGAAGCCATTTTAGTAAAATCGAGTGTTCACTTGACATAATTTCATCTAATCATATAAGTTCAACTAGGTACGTAGTTTTGCGTAAGAGCACTGTAAGAGCGTTGTAACCGTCGTGTACCTATAGCTATCAGTGGCTGTCAAAGAGTTAATTTTTACCAAGTGACTTGGCTAACAGATTAAAAAAGTTTCATACACGAAGTGACAGAATAGTATAATAAACTGAACTTTTCGATTTAATATGGTTTCAATCGTTTTTATGTGAGATTAATTAAACAATAACCATACGCTAAACAGTACTACTTAGTGTGTAACAATTTACTGTTTTTCTTCTGATTTCTGTCTGTTTACATTAGGAAATGCAAAATCGGATACTTTTTGTATAATTACCGGTTTTGACAGGATATGCAAAAATAACCGGTTTTTGCATTCCCTACTTTACATTATTTAATACCGTTCACATTGCTATAGTTTAAATATATTAAATATGAAATCCGCCCGTGAATTTTCCGTCACACCACGTTACTTTGAATGCATTTAATTGTGTATAAAAATATAGTTTAAGCTAATTTAAACAAATCGCTAAATTGTTTTTTTCTAATCATTAGATAATTGTATATTTTTAGTGAAATTGGACTGTGGGGAACTGTTCGATGCATTGTTTATTACTTGTATTTTAAATACGAGCATTAGTTATTTAAATCTGGTTTTTAATGGACTATTTATGTTTTTTTGTATAAATTGTATAAGCATTTTAGGAGAATTAAAATTGATATGAATATATCAAGTTTTTGTTTGACTGTAAAGTAATATGTAGGAAAATAAGATTACATTACAATCGATTTTTTGTTATTATAATCAAGTTGGAGTCCTTTAGTGCGTTGATGTGCAATAATGAAGTAAAGGCATCATCGGTCAGTCCTCTCCGTCTGCTTACTTTTTTCAGTAAATAAGTACTAAATTATATTTATTACTAAATAAACAATCGAACAGGCGTCGGGTTGGCTCTTTCAGTTTTATTTTTATAGAATTATATCTCTCGTTCTCGAGGTACCACATTTTTTAAACAACTTCTCAGTTTAATGGAAATTTTAACGAGTGTATTTTACACGACCAATCAATGTATCTCTAAGGCTCTGTTAATAAGAATGAAATAAACAATATATCAGTCTTCTCTTGAATAAAAAGTATTTATGCTATATCATTAATTCATTCATAAAACATTGTAGGAGATCCCTTGATTTAGTCGACGTATTGAAAACCTACTGATAATTTGATTTATAAATAAAAATGTGGTATTTCGCGAACGAGCGACTTATATTGGGCCTGCCCAATGGAAAGTGAGAATGCATTTGTTTAAGAATGCATAGATTTCTTTTTTCATTTTGTAAAAATATTTAAAAAGAAATTATATCGTTGGATACTGGTAACTGACATGCTACCGTTTCGTACCGGAATTTAGGTATCAAAGATATATTTTCAAATCGAAATCTCATGTCAGCTTCGTTAGTACCGGTATCGCGGACAGCTCTGTCCCATCGTCGAGTCGACGAGATGTTAGTAACTTAAAAAAGTTGATAATGAATATATATATTTAAATGTAAAAGAACATATATTAATATACTAAGTTTGTGATGTGATTTTTATGAAGTCAGTACAAGTAATTTGATTTATTCAAACGAATCATGTAATCCTTGCTGTAGTTGAGGGATGTGTATTAGAACGATTTTCGCATTTTTTGGGCATGTTTCAAAAACTTTTTTGGGTATTAATCTCCGCTGAATTAAATGTAATGATATTGTGTAAATCTGATTAAGATACGGGACCGGTACCGGTTTATGGTACAAATAGTACCGGAATCGGGAATTACCGGTTCTCGCTATACAAACTGTACTAAAACTATAATTTGATTGTAGTAAAAAACTATCCCTTTCCTTATCGTATCATCACAATTAATTATAGAACTGGGCAACGCAATGTTGTTATTTTATTTAACTGTTTAAAAGCTAGGGCATTCGGCCGTGGGTTTTCTGGCCGGCGACCGTTCGAATGTTTTGTTCGCGAATGTTTGAGGGTTTCTCTGACACGTCGGTTACCCGCTGCCGGCGACACAAAACATTCGAACGGCGGTCGCCGGCCAGAAAACCCACGGCCTAAGTATTGTTTGACCCTTACATTAATATCAATATGTTTAAGACCGAAAGGGACAAACAAAACTTAGCGGCTTGCTAAGTTAGGAGATTTTTATGAATAAGGGGGTAAGTTGAAGAAGTGATATGCCGCCGTAGTACCCAGTATAACCATAAGTTTAAAAAACATTGCACAAACAATACGAAAGTCGTGTTAGAAGTAAACTAGCGTGTACCGTGTAGGCGGACGCCGCGCGGCGTTATTTTTGTTGCTTCGACAGTTGTTTTCATCCTTGGAAAATAAAAGTTTATATGGTAGCTTGTGTTTTATTTGACTACCTTACCTAGTAATTGGGTGAAACTTTTTTATGGTATTTGCACGTGTCTCGTACGACGTTTTTTAGTGCAGATGGCATAACTTATTATGGTGTGTTTTTTAGGCTCTAGTGCGAGAAGTGTGTCATTTTACGTCAGGTCCAAAACTTCGGAGGGCCACCTGCACTAAAAAACGTCGTACGAGACACGTGCAAAAACGAAATTCGTAACTCGTGTCGATTTGAAACACTCTCTGTCGGTCGTGTTTTAAAACATCGCCACTCGTTTCGAATTTCATGTTTTTCGCACTTGTGTCCTAATGTATAGTCACGTCTAATAATATGTAGGTATACATTTCGGAACGTATGTCAAAGGCATAAGGATCAAAATCGTATACATATTATTAGAGCCGACCGTCATAATCACGTTAGTCTACTGCTGGACGTAGGCCTCTCCTAATAACTATGCGTATAGACGCATTAGGAGGCAAATGCCCATAATCGCCACGCTGGGCAAGCGGATTGGCGATCGCAGTAATGTGTCCACTATGATGAGTATGATGACGCTGCTGCCCATCATCAATCTTGCAGAATGGTCAGTGACACTTTAATCCCTTAGTCGACTCTTACGACACCCGCAGGAGGAGTTGGGGTTGTGACAAATGTATTCTTACTGCCGTCACCACATGGCAACAAGAGCCGACCGTAAGTATTTTAAAATCGGCACTAGGATTCTCCGAGAGAACGAGTAACTTACAAAGAAAAAATGCGAATTGAAACCTCCTGTTTTGATTCGGTTAATGACTCAACCTCTACGAAAATCATACCTGGTCTAGGCTTCTTCGAAATACCTTTCCGAATGATTCACGTGCAATGACTCACCCCCGTCATTGCACCCCTAATGGAGGGGTGCGAACGCTCAACCCTATTGTTATAGCTGCTCGGATCATTTCAGCTTTGCGGGTGTGTGACCTATATTAGTTTAATAAGGTGTGGGTGGGACCCATATTTTCTAGTTCCGGTTACAAATAGATATAAAATTGTAAATACTTACATTAAATTAATAGGTACTCATACTTTTCAGCATGTGACCACGGGTATGTAGGTGTAACGATTATAATAACGTCATGCCCAAAACGTCAAGATAATATTTGAAGGGTCCACGGAAAGAACATAAATCTAGTCAATTCAAATTACAGAAAGAAAAACCACCTTACTTTTAACAGAATAAGGTGTGAATTTGCCCTGATTTTTTTAGGCACTGGACATGTTTTTTCCATGGGTTTCCATTTTACGTAAGTTTACACGATAACCCGAATTGTGTAGGTTAAATTAAGGATAAGTAAGTAGGACATCAAAAGGCATTTTGACATTTTGGGTCACCCAATTAGCTTGAACTTAAAAAAAACCTTAATTTCAGTCGGCTTTGTAACGACAATCAAGCACTAAATTTCGATAATACTTAACTCGGTTAATTTTGGTGTTCATTTTACGAACTATAAAAGCCATATTATAATTAACATAAAAACGCCAATCGAGTTTAATTTCCTAAAGATATTGTACTTAACTGTCGTTACAAAGCTGACTGTAATTAAGGTTTTTTTTAATTTCACGCTAATTGGGTGTCCCTAAAAGTGAAAATTCCCCTATAATTGTGTCCCGAATCGCATTTCCTATTATATTTTCCACGTTTGGCGATAACTTATTGAAACGTTGTTGAGGTTTCAATTCAATTATGATTTATCTCCTCATTGTCGCAAACTGAATAAGAAACCTAATTACTAATTACATTAAGCTAGAAAGGGTGTAATTTACTAGTGACATGTCCATAAACAGGTAGATACCATCTTATCGGCCGATCACACCGCCCCTTCTAAATTGGAAGGGTCTGCTGCCATCGCCGAGGGCTGCATTATGCAACTGCACACTTTACTACTGGAGGGCTACCAAGTACCACGATATAAGTATTAACATTTTGACCACCAAAGACGGCATATGACGTCTTTACTGCGACCATATATAACATGAACGTCTAACGCCAGCTAAAAAATGCCCCCATAAACAATAGGTATGATGACTAGCAAGTCAAATCAACATCATTTTTAAACGGTTTTTATTAACTTCACCGCGTATCAACTGTCGTCGATGCTTCAAATCTTGTGATCGATTTTTCGACCACTTCTACTGCACCGAAATCAATAAAATTTGGAAGTCTTATCAAGTCCCCATGACAATGCAATAATATAATATTTGTATCCTTGTATCCTCAAAGCCTGATGCTGCAGACGTACTGCTTACCTTAACCGAGAGTGTTAGACACGTGAAAATGAAAGTATAGCATGTTTGGCATAATCAAATACTAACAGCCTGATCTTGACTTCCAACTCCTCACTCCTGATGCTGCAGTACTGCCTTCAATAACCGCAAGGTTTATGTTTTATCGATATCTTGATTTTAAAGAAGTTCTTTAGATATTAAGTAGAAACATGCGAATTTAATACTAACATCCAACTCCTCAAATCTGATACTCCAGTGTTACTGCCTGCCACAACCGCTAGGTTTAGCGATATGTAGATTTTGCAGTACTGCTTTAGATATTTGGTAGAAACAAACGGTATTAATTAACATCATCATCATCATCATATCAGCTGAAAGACGTTCACTGGTGAATATAGGCCCCCCCAAAGATTGCCACAAGGACCGGCCCTGTGCCACCCGCATTCCAGCGACCTTCACCAGGTCACGAGTCCACCTTGTGGGGGGCCTACCCACGCTGCGCCTTCCGGTACGTGACCGCCACTCTAGAACCTTACGGCCCTCCAGCTGATAGAGTGACAGCGTGAGTCGTTCGCGTAGGACGAGCCGTCGGGCCTGCGGCCCTCCAGCTGATAGAGTGACAGCGTGAGTGGTTCACGTAGAGCGAGCCGTCCGGGCCTACGGCCCTCCAGCTGATAGAGTGACAGCGTGAGTGGTTCACGTAGAGCGAGCCGTCGGGCCTGCGGCTCTCCAGCTGATAGATTGACAGCGTGAGTCGTTCGCGTAGGACGAGCCGTCGGGCCTGCGGCCCTCCAGCTGATAGAGTGACAGCGTGAGTCGTTCGCGTAGGACGAGCCGTCGGGCCTGCGGCCCTCCAGCTGATAGAGTGACAGCGTGAGTGGTTCACGTAGAGCGAGCCGTCGGGCCTACGGCCCTCCAGCTGATAGAGTGACAGCGTGAGTGGTTCGCGTAGAGCGAGCCGTCGGGCCTGCGGCCCTCCAGCTGATAGAGTGACAGCGTGAGTCGTTCGCGTAGGACGAGCCGTCGGGCCTGCGGCCCTCCAGCTGATAGAGTGACAGCGTGAGTCGTTCGCGTAGGACGAGCCGTCGGGCCTGCGGCCCTCCAGCTGATAGAGTGACAGCGTGAGTGGTTCACGTAGAGCGAGCCGTCGGGCCTACGGCCCTCCAGCTGATAGAGTGACAGCGTGAGTGGTTCGCGTTAGGGCCAGTTCCAGTTGATATACAGAGAGGTAGTCTCTCGGATTCACGTAGTGCGTGCCATAGTGCCGTCGGGCCTATGGCACTCAGGTTGATAGATTGCATGGATTGACCCTTTGGGCCCTCGGTTCGCGTCGGACTTTCCGTCAGACCTGCGGTCCTCCGGTTGGTTGACTCAGAGAATGAGTTTATATTTTATAGTCTCGAAATTAGACTTGTATAAAAATTTTAACTTAAAATTCTCAATAAACCAAATTGATTGATATATTCCTTATTGTCAGATCTCTGTTATCTAAGCTACTTATTGTATGAATAACACGTCCATTTGAGATACTTCGGGCATTCAACCTTACATTAACCACGCCGAGCCTTTGGTTTTTATTTGTCAATCGAGATATTAAATTTAAAAAAATGGTGTCGGATTTCTAAAAATATCTATTCAGCAGGGATTCGCCTCGCGTTACACATAAAATAATGTCCAATAGGTTTACATATGTGCCGTGATTCGTGATGAAAGCGCGAGAGTATAAACCCTACTTAGCATTCATAATTGTATTACCTACATATCACAAACAACATCGGTATAGTATCGGAAATTAACTTAACAATTGCACTAAAAACTTGAAAATAAAATAAGTAAAAAAGTTTTAAGTTAAACGGTTTTTATTGCACCAAAAACTAGAAAATAAAAATTTGTTATAACTAACCGTGATACAACTTTCTGTAGATTACTCATGTGAAACTATTATCACTGTAGTTTTCCCAAGTCGGATGCTGAAAGCCACGTTTAGCCTCTATGTCCGTGGATTAAGCGTTACCTAATCGGAAACTTTTACTAAACTAAAATAAAAACGTGGGGCGTTATTATGAAGAAAGAAACATACAAGTTCAAAATATGTTATTGTAGCTTTAATTTTGCAATTAATCATCCATCTGTTCCGTCACTTCCACAGAGGTAAATATCTTTTATCAAGGCCAGAACGAAACTTATTACACTATTGCTGTCTTGATTTATATGTGTGTTCTTAAATAACTATAGTGACTTAATCACAATTGCGTACGCCCCACGTTTTTATTTTAGTTTAGTAATAGTTTCCGATTAGGTAACGCTTAATCCACGGACATACAGGCTAAACGTGGCTTTCAGCATCCGACTTGGGAAAACTACAGTGATAATAGTTTCACATGAGTAATCTACAGAAAGTTGTATCACGGTTAGTTATAACAAATTTTTATTTTCTAGTTTTTGGTGCAATAAAAACCGTTTAACTTAAAACTTTTTTACTTATTTTATATATTAAATGCACAAAAGTAACGTCACGTTTGAGTACTGCCAAATGACCTACTCTTTTAAGTTCTCTTCAATTTATTAAATAGAAGTTCGGTACAAAAAATACTGCAATGCAATCTACATCTTCGTAATAATTTCTTCGTGTATTATGTCGTGCATAATGTTAAATAATTATTTCATCACACTTGCTGTCTAACCGCGCCATTGCTTGCATGCGTAGCGGGAGTAATAGAAAAGTGAAATTCCCTAGGGAGTAATAGAAATGTCAGTACGCCATTTAAAAATATTTAGTCTTAAAACTCATTTTTTGTGGGCAAGTGTGATGAAAAATATTGTATGCATCACGGTCGGTAAAGCGGAATACTAACTCGAGTCATTAAAAGCCCTCCGCCAACGACGTCAGGCTTCTAACACTCTCGTTAGACATTCCGTACTTACCTCCCTTGATCCACAAACTATTAAATTAACTACAGTCACCATCTCTATTACAATTTACAAGCTTTCGACAAGTAACCTATAGATGCTTAGCCAAGTTGCCATTATCGCTAGCGCTTAGTAGCGTATCGTAGTTTTCCCTCTCAGTCACTCTTTCATATTAGTGCGACAAAGACAGTTAGCTGCCTTTCGCTTACGATTGACGATTAAGCGTTAGTGATTGGCAACTAAGCGCCCTAGGATACGTATAGTAAGTACCTATAATTCACTATGAATGGCCACGACTGAAAGTACATGCAATTCTTTGTGACCAAAGCGCGCCTGAATCTTAATGAAGCTTATTTATATCACGTGCAGTCGAAATACATACATTACCTTTATATAACTTACGATTATAAGTCGAGATATCGTCCACGGTGCTACACGGTCGGCTTGTCGATCCGACCGATGGTTGTCCTTGTTATTTATGGTCGCAGGTTGTCCTTCAGTCGAACCGATAACGGCCCGATGGTCGGAGACCGCTTTAAGGTCTCTGCCCACTAGACCGTGCCATACCATGACCAAGAGGTTACCATGCCATACCATTCAAAAGAGGAGTGTACAAGTTCTTATTGGGTCGGCAACGCGCATGTGACACCCCTGGGGTTGCAAGCGCCCATAGGCTACGGTGACTGCTTTCCATCAGGCGGGCCGTATGCTTGTTTGCCACCGACGTGGTATAAAAAAAAAAAATGACCGTAGCATGAAGGTATCAGACAAAAAACTATTCTCTGTATTGAGAAGTATGAGACTATGCCCAGCTATAGCTACCACCGTCTTACCCGTTAATCTGCCGCTAAACAGCAGTTTTTGCACTGCTGTGTTTCGGTTTGGGGGTAAGATAGCCGGTGTAATTGGTATAGATAGAGGCATCTAAGTCCTCAGGATAGGCAGCGCATAGGCGATTTTTTGGTCACTATGCCCATGGGCCTCAGTTCCTGCTTTCCATCAGGTAGGCTGAGAGCTCAGAGTGCTTAGACAAGTTGCCAATCGCTAGCGCTTAATCGTCAATCGTAAACGAAATGCAGCTAACTGTCTTTGTCGCACTAATATGAAAGAGTGACAGAGAGGGAAAACTACGCATACGCTACTAAGCGTTAGCGATTGGCAACTTGGCTAAGTATCCAGTTGTCTAGCTTCGTCACATAAAAAAAAAACACATTTATCACTGATTCACTGAGTAGTTACTTACACCGGTCTTTTTCCATGATTTTCCATATCGGACGTTCCCGTCGTCCATGTGTTTCGCCCTTCGTCGGTAAATCCGAGTTATTTAATGCTGCGATTTCCGCACACTTGGAGAAACAAGGTTTAATTTTAACCAGACGAATAATAATTACGCTAAATATCCTCTTGTCATGCTAACTCCCAATAATTAAAAGACATCATGGATGCTTAGCCAAGTTGCCAATCGCTAACGCTTAGTAGCGTATCGTTATTTTCCCTCTCTGTCACTTTTTCATATTAAGTAGTACGACAAAGATTAGTTAGCTGCCTTTCGTTTACGATTGACGATCTACGATTAAATATGCTTCCTTAAACGTATCTCACATTGAACAGAAATAGACACAATTATAAAGGAAAAAGTGTTTTAGGTGACATATAGTCTACACTATACATATAGGTCAAAATAGGTGCATGCTAAAGTCCATTCACCCTTAGCTGTCTTATCTAGTAAACAACTTTTAACCGTTTTTTGTTGTAAACCGCCATATTTGCCCATACCAAAATACCTGAGTCCATATTTGTGCAGTCCGTCCGTAGTGATTAGTAAATTGCTTAATTTTTAACTTTTGTACTTTTAGGGTAGAAAGTTGTTTAGTAGATAAGACAACTAGGGATGAATGGACTTTATATATTATGATAATCAATATATGTATAAGGGCTAAGTACTTAGTGTGTCCAATATGATTTTGCTGCTGATCAATGATGATGACTCGTTTATAGAAGATTGATCCATGATCAATCTTCTATAAACGAGTAAGTAAGTATTTAGTAACACTTCGATCCCTTAGTCGACTCTTACGATACTCACAGGAACATTTAGGGTGGTGACACTGGTGACAAATGTATTATATCTGCCATCATCGCGCGGCAATTATACAAATATAAAGCAAAGCCTGCACTACGGATATAAAACAAGTTCCTATGTCTACCCCACGATCAAAGTACCATCAAAGTGCTATTTGAACTCTACAGCGTGCAAAGAGCCTTATGTCTACTAAATTTAATTCTAAACGTATGTTATGTCTGCATCGAAAAACCTTTTTAAATAATCAGCAGTAATATTTCAACGGAGTCAGCAAACATGATCCAGCTTTTCTGTTTTTTCTTTACTTCTGATGCATTTCCCTTTTAGATCGCTTGGTTTTCAAAGTAAGCACTTTTTAAAGAGATATCTTTAACAAATTCACTCACTAAAGAACTCCCGTTAAAATTTCAACCTTTTTAACTACTCTTAAGGTCTGCGAATTACAATAAAGCAGATAAATACGAGCTTTAGAAAACAAACAGCGGAAATATCGCCGACAAGACCTCCAAATGGTAATTGCAATTGGATTTTCCAGAACGAGAACGTACCAACTAACGAAATTAAAACATACAAATATGAACTTTATATATAAGTATTTACAGATTTATACAGACACAGAAAGGTTTAATTTACTTGCTCTTTGATTGGTGCAGCGAATAATATAATGAAAAGAGTTTTAATGAACTCCCGATATGCAAAGAGGGTTGATCTTACCAATACCAAAACGTCTCATCACAACAATTCTCCGAGTATTTCCGTACTTTTCGACACTAGCAGCTGATATCCGAGTGAGTATGTTTTAGAGGGAGGGAAATGGACTTTTGAGGGATGGAACAGGGTTGTTTTTCGTTAGGGTGTGAGGGAAACTTTTGAGGGCATATTTTGTAAGCAGACACCGCGAACTTACGCGCGGACAGGCATAATGTGGATTAGTATTGAGTTACACGTTTTGTCTTGTGGGGACATACATTATAAAGAAAATGTGGTTCGTTGCATTTAAGTCTGGATCTTATTTATTTGTCATGTTTCTTTGTAAGAGATCATGGAGTTATTTATTCTTGATGAGCGTCTCACTTTTTACGAGTAAATGCGAACACACACACCGTTGGTTTCGGTGACTGGGATTTGTTTGTAATCCGCAATGTCGAGGACTATAGTGACAGATTGGTGCGTAAAGATAATTGGTGCTGAGAAAACTTAAAACCACTTCAATAATTAGAAACCCTTACAAATCTTCGTAGGTATATCTGACTTCTAGAGAAAATACAATAGGTGTCGATTTAAAGATTCTCTACAAAAAAGATTATTCCTCTTCCCAACCAAATTTTTGCATGGATTTCTCGATTACCACTCTCTAGAGGTACACAACGTCTTGCTTAATAGAACCTGTCGCATTTTGCGCAGTGACTCCCCAGGAGTCCCCAGGGAGTGGACAGCCCAGGGTGCTTAGGCAAGTTGCCAATCGCTAGCGCTTAATCGTCAATCGTAAACGGTAAACGAAAGGCAGCTACGATACGCTACTTAGCGCTGGCGATTGGCAACTTGGCTTTAAGCATCCTGAACTTGTAGCTTGAGTATGGAGAGTATACGCCCCCGATGCCCGACCGTCACTTAAGTAGGGACTTTTAGACCTGCAGGCCTAACCAAGATGCCATTCTTAAATCGCATTTATTTGTACATTAAATGTATGAATGACAGATTCGAACGAAAAGTCACGTGACCGTTTCCATACATTATTATGGTCACGTGACTTATCACTTATCGTATACGATTGCAGAGTTCTCGATCCTAGCAAATGTCAAATCTCACTTCCATGTCATCATCCCTTTTTATCCAAAATGACCTAACCGTGGGTGAATTTGTAGGCTTAGGCATTGGTCTCACCGCGAGCTACTAAGCTATGAACTGGGCTGGGCGAGTATCGCCGTGTCTTTTTTATTTACACGGGAGTGCGTATCTTTTGTTCGTGTTTATAGCCGATAGTTCATAGCTTAGTAGCTCGCGGTGAGACCACTGCCTTATGATGGTACCGTGTTTAATCGTTTGTCGTTGTTGCCGTCAGGTTCTAACAAGTATGTAAGTCCGAAAGTGACTTGGTTTAGTAATTAAAGTATCGTCTAACGATAGACAGCTTTAAAAATGGTGATTCAAAGAGACATGGCCGCTTAACAACCCTCCGGAATGTCCACTCTAAGCCACCCTACCTGGCGGGTACCGCGGGCTCCATACTCGCGCGACCGCCGGCGAGTGCACTCGCGTTCCTCACTCCACCAGGTAAGTTCGATACCGTAAAACTACCCAACTATAGTCCAAAAGCTCCCAACTAAGTCATATATCTTCAATTTAGTGTAATTATTATATTATTGACGCAGTTGTTACACAAAATCTCCTCATTAATGATTAAAAAACTTAGATAAAACAAAAAAAAAAGATTTTCATTGATGCTTAATTAAGAGTTGAACTTGTGGACCATAGTTGTAGTAGTGGACTATAGTTGAATGGTTTTACGGTAGTTCTTTACTTTAGTAGATAACGTAGTGTTTATTTGCATTCATAACAATAACCTAAGTATGAGTTACATGAACCCTGAGGGGTGTTGCAATTTACATTAATACTTATTCCTATTTATTAATTTACATTTTAAAAAAAATATTGTGATACGCATTTCTGCAATTTTTTTTTAATTACAACTATTTCACGCGGGCTACCAAGGCTCGGAACCGGTTTTTTCCGACAACCTCGAAATAGTCCAATATTTAAAATGTATAATACCTATTCTTTATGTACCTAGTACTCAAAAAGTTATGAAATTACCAACGTCGTATTTTTAAATTACTCCATTAACAAAGAATTGATATACCGAAGAACAAAAAAGAACGAAACTCGAACCGTTCTTTTGTATGGAGTAAAAACCGGTATCTGAGCCCTGCGGGCTACTTAAGTTGGAAAATGTTCGCTCCGTATATGAGGAGCTTTTTCAAGAGCCAATTGCCATGGCTGCGCGACGAAGTAGCAGAAATATAATTTAATAACGAACGTAAAGATTGTTTGCCTTATTAGTAACGATAAATTTCCACGTAAGTTAAAGTAGCGAACTATAATCTAGTGTTTCAAATCATAATTAAGAATACCTCCCTTAATCTTATTAGAGTATTGTTCACGTTAATTTCAGTATTTTCGATTAGGCGTAGGCCTCTCCTATTAACTATGCTGTCATGCAGTGGACTATCATAGGCTCATACATCTAACAATAGTTGGGAGCTGTTACGAAGTATTACGGTACTACTATACGTACGTCGCTCGTTAGCTGAATACTTTAAGTTATAATTGATTACAAATTGACTTTCCTATTCCTTTTTCGATCGATATACCGACGGACTGAATGTAACGGGTATAAGTAATTAGGTCCAGTCCAGGGCAAAATAAGGTGTATATAAAAGAAGTCAGAAATGCAGTGCACTTAGCAATGTACAAGTTGCAGACGTTTAAAATTGCGGGAATATACTCGGAAATTTCCGAGAATTTTCATTAGAATTTAAGTGTAAGTTCTGATTGAGAATGTTTCCATGAGAACTTATAAAAAAGTGTTATGAAGAATAATGTATTTCACAATTGAGTAAACAAGGCATACATTTACCTTAAAAGGCATGTATATACAACGGTTTTGGCATGATTAGATTGCTTGTAAAATTTAAATTACCGAAAACGTTCTCTAAGGAAGTTTCGCAATTTATGAAACTTCTCCTCGGTACATTGAAGTGCACTTTAATTCTGTGTAATTTGTAATAAGAACGTCATAACATTTTATAAGAGGATCAAGAATAATTCTGGACTTACCTGTTGCAAATGCCATTTTCACATAGGTAAGTAGTTAGTAGGTACTTCCTTTAAGTTGATGACTAAATATGCTTAACCTTATACCCCGCCATTAGGGTGTTTCACTTTTGTATGGGAAAAAAAAATGTGATATTTTCCCTGACTTTGCTCACGCCCTAAGTTTCTCTGATATAAAAATGATATATATAAAATTTTATTGAGATTGGACAACGTTTAAAGGTTGCACACTTTTGAAAGTAAAGCCAAAGCCCCATACATTACGAAAAAAATTACTTTGTTATAAATTAATCAAATATAATGAACCAACACTAAAAAAGAATGGACAAGTCGAATTTAATGTCATATATTAAAAATGAGCCCATTGGTCTACCAACTGCAGACGATATGGCGTGTATGGGGTCTTGGGGATACGGGGTGCGAAATAACAGGGGTAAACTTTTGATCGATTTTTGCCAAGAAAACCAGCTTTACATTATGAATACCCACTTTAACAAAAAACCTAAACGACGGTGGACTTGGAAATCACCAAACGAAAGAGTCCTTAACGAACTAGACTATATAATAACAAGAAATAACAATATAACAGCTTTCGAAAACATTGAAATCATTAATACCTCACACCCAACTGACCACAGGCTAGTAAGAGCAACATTCACACTTCAAGCTAAGCACAGATTATCGCGGAAAAAATTCAAGAGTAAGAGAACTTCGGAACTGAAAGACATAGAAAAGGAATCTCTTAAAAATATTTTCTCAGAATCTGTCAAGTCTATACAATTTACAAACGTCCAAGACACGTACTCAACGTTAAAGAATAACATCATAAGTTGCACTAAAAAATTACCCACCATATTAGAAGTGCCTAAAGATAGTTTCATAATGACAAGCTGCATAGAAAAATTAATTACCGAAAGAACAATCCTGAAAAATATTCCTCAGAAAACCATACATGAAAAAAAGAGACTTCGAAATTTATACTCTAAAGTAAGGAAAACAATTAAAAAATCTAAACTCAATCACAAATTAAAAATAATCGAAGAGGAACTAGTTAAACGAGGGTCTGCAAAGAGGGGCCTGAAAAGACTGAAAGACCATAAAGTATGGATTCCGTGCTTAAAAGACGACACAGGGCAAAAATATAGCAATAGGAACGACATAACAAAAATAGCCCGTACATACTACAGGGACCTTTACAAATGTAACAAACAAAACTCTGCCATTTCACCTAAACCCCAAAAAAGCTCAAGTGTTCCGCCTCTACTACAAAGTGAAATACGTAGAGCACTCACGTCTCTTAAAAACATGAAAAGCCCGGGGACCGACGGCATAAAGAATGACATTTTGAAAGCAATTCAGGAACCACTAACGCCATTATTGACAAAGCTTTTTAACGAAATCATAGACAATGAAACGATTCCGGAACAATGGGAAGCATCGGTTATCACCCTGATATATAAAAAAGGCGACCCATTTAATATCAACAACTACCGACCTATCAGTCTTCTCCAGTGTATGTATAAATTATTTACAACGATACTACGAAATAGAATGCTTCAAACCCTTGAATCACAACAACCAGTAGAGCAAGCAGGCTTCAGGTGCAAGTTCTCTACCGTCGACCACATTTTTACGGTAAGACAAATAATTGAGAAATATAAGGAGTACGGAAAATCATTTTATATAGCGTATATCGACTATTCTAAAGCCTTCGACACGATCACACATGAAGCCCTATGGACAGCTTTAGAAAACCAAGGCGTTGAAACAAAATATATTAATGTGCTAAGAGAAATATACAAAAGAAGCAAAGCGTGCGTGAAACTGGAGAAAAATAGCAGTGAATTCGAAGTCCAACGCGGTGTCAGACAAGGCGACCCAATATCACCCAATCTATTCACAGCTTTATTGGAGGACATTTTCAGGAAATTAGATTGGCAAACATTCGGCATAAAAATGAATGGCGAGCGCCTAAATCATCTGCGCTTTGCGGACGATATAGTCTTACTGACAGAAAACTATGAGGACCTAAATTACATGCTACACTCACTAGATCTAGAGAGCAGAAAATGTGGATTACAGATGAATCCGGAAAAAACCTGTGTGATGACAAATAGTACACCAGAACCCATCTCCATTACATCAGTAAATGTACAATATGTAGAGGACTATATTTATCTCGGACAAAATGTCAGCTTTCAGGACCACTTTCCTATATCAGAGGTAGAGCGACGAATAAAAAAAGCTTGGAGTGCGTATTGGTCACAAAAACATATTTTTAAATCCAAGATTTCTATTGACCTGAAAAGGAAGGTAATGGATTCTGTTGTCACTCCTACATTAATCTACGGATGTCAAACTTGGCCTATGACTAAAAATGTAATAAACAAACTACAAGTCTTTCAAAGAAAGGCTGAGAGGAGCATGTTAGGATTGAGACTGAATGATAGAGTAAAAAATACGGAGATTCGTAACAGAACAAAAATAATCGATGCGGCAGATTTAGCGTGCCGACTGAAATGGAGATGGGCAGGGCACACGGCTAGAACCACGGACGGACGGTGGAGTGAAAAGGTACTACACTGGTATCCAAGAGACAGCAAGCGCGCGCGCGGCCGCCCGAGCCGCCGCTGGCGCGACGACATCGCCGCCGTGGCCGGCGTCGCGTGGACGCGCGCCGCGCTCGACCGACACAAGTGGCACGAGATGGAGGAGGCCTATGTCCAGAAATGGACAAACCAATAGAAGAATATTTAGGAATGTAAATGATATAATATATAAATAATACAATTTTACAATTATTACAATCTAAAAATTATATTAGTAATTATTTATTCGTGAATAGCTATAAAAATGTTTGTGCATGCGTATAATATGTTGTGTAAATCTATTGGAAATAAAGGCTATTTATTATTATTATTATTATTATTATTATTATTAAAAATGAGAACTTATTCTTTGGAAGTAGGTATAAATTTTAAAAAATATTTATAGGGCACTTTTATGAAAACCTAATTCCCAGTGGTTTACTAGATTCATAACTATAATAGATTAGTGTACTATATGTAAACATCGAATTATGGCCTAAAATTAAGTAAAAAACCGGGATCTAGGTTACTTTATAAATAATACCATATTAAGGTTAAAGTAAATTCACACACGTGCTTAAAGAATAAAATCCTTTTTTTATATTTGACGATAGAATCTACTTTCTCAAGTAATTTTAGTGTTGGTTCATTATTTTTTATGAATTTATAACAAAGTAATTTTTTTCGTAATGTATGGGGCTTTGGCTCCACTTTCAAAAGTGTGCAACCTCTAAACGTTATCCAATCTCAATAAAATTTTAAATATATCATTTTTATATCAGAGAAACTTAGGGCGTGAGCAAAGTCAGAGAAAATTTCACAATTTTGGAAAATGAAACACCCTACCCGCCATTTCAAAAAGGTCATAGCGTGCCGCCATCGCCAAGCTTGACATAGCAAGTAAACAACTGTCAAGTTTGTCTTGTCACCTGTAAGTCACCTGTGAACTGTAGGGCACTTAGGGTGCGGCTCCACTGAGGCAGAGAGGAGCGGAGATGTGCAAAATTGGCCAATGAGACCGCATGACAGTGTTTCGAATTTTGAATTTGAAGAATGTAATTGGTCAATTTTGCACAGCTCTGCTCCTCTCCGCCTCAGTGGATGTTCTGCGGTTCTACCGCGAAAAACGAATTTTCGAATTCGAGAATTTGTCTCTCGCACTCGCAATGACGCCTTCGTTTGAGGGACAGAGAAAAATCCTCGAAATCTACGAATTTCGATTTTCGCGGTAATACCTGACTTCATATCGAAGGAATGGCGGTGAAAAGGTTATACGTTTATAACAATCAGATAAGGCTCAGTTACATTTTTTTAGGGACTTCATCATCAACTGTTCCATCTAACAATCCATAAGTTTACATTTTTTTTATGATATTTTAGATATACGGGAGTAAGTCTAATACGTAATTAAGAGTGGCCTAAAAAATCTGTGGGGTCGTAATTAAGAGTAACCTTAAAAAAACCTTGCAATCCATGATTACACTAATGAATCCTATGCCTGGTTTAATTGATCGCCCGTATTAGATTTACACACTGTATGTATTTAATTGCTTGTTTTTTCAGCAAATGCGATTGTTCTGTGTATCATAAAAATGGCGTTGCAATTTTACTTTTCAGTTTAAGGGTCGATCGCTTACACTTTGTACATAGTTAAAGGTTTGTACATAGTTTTAATAAAAACAATATTTAAAGTCATAATTTTTGAGTTACAAAGTAAAATTTTGTGTACATACCTAACAACTTTTGAGAGCGATACAGGCAAAAAACAATTTTTTTTTTTTCTGTGGGCGATCCGATCCACAAAACGCACTTACAATTTTTTTATTTGTCACTATTTGTACTGCCAAAGGTTGTTGGACGGAGTATTACATTATAGTTTGTATCACTAACTTTCGTAACACAATTGACGTGACCGTGATTTTTGTTTTGATTCAGGTCATAAATATGTAAAAAAATGTTTCAATCGAGTCTTTAGTTATAGCTAGCAATGTACAAGTTGCAAAACATTCTCAAAATTGCGAGAATTTTCATAAGAATTTAATAGTAAGTTCTCATTGAGAATGTTTCCATGAGAACTTATAAAAAAGTGTTATGAAGAACATTGTTTTTCAGAATTGAGTAAACAAGGCATAAAATATACCTTAAAGGCATGTATATTATACAACGGATCTGACAAATTCAAATTGCCGAGAACGTTCTAAAAGTAAGGAAAGTTCTAAACGTAAGGAAGTTTCGTAATTTATGAAACTTCTCCTCTGTACATTGCTAGTTATAGCTTTAATTACATCCAGTATGATAAAAAGGACTGTTTTATTTTATTTTACGTGTCAGTATCACCACCGCATTTGATTATTTTAACAATCATAACAAAACACTCATTCAAACCCCCTCACAATCAACCCATTTCATTAAAAAAACGCTCAAAATCCATCCCAATTATAACTCAATAGTATGACTCACGGTTCGCGTGTCCAATGCACTTTGATGCAACTATCGTATCTTGACCTCTCAACCCTCTGTCGACTGTGGAGAATGTATTATATTGCTTAGAAATTCACGGTGAGAAGGGGTCCGGTTAAAGTGGCAGTGTGTTTTCAAACAGTGAATCATGTGGGGCGCGACGATTCGGTTAGGTATATGGAAATTGAGGTAGTAAGTTTATTCTTGTGAAAATACTTGAGATTTGTTTGTAGATTTAAGGGACGTTCTCATTTTATTGCATTGCGATTTTTTTATTATGCAGGTTGGATAAGATTATGCTGATTTACTTTTAAAGTGTATTCGAAAAGCCTAAGAAAATGTAATATTTTTTTTTAGTAGGTACAGATGGTACCTTTTTAGGGTTCCGTAGCCAAAATGGCAAAACGGAACCTTATAGATTCGTCATGTCCGTCTGTCCGTCTGTCCGTCTGTCCGTCTGTCACAGCCGATTTACTCGGAAACTATAAATGCTACAGTAACGAAATTTGGTAAGAACATGTGTTGTATAAACCGCTACAGGATTATGTTACTAAATTGTAAAAAAAACCATTGGGGTGGGGGCCCTCCATACATGTAACTGAGGGATAGAAAAAAAATTTTTGTTGTATATAAGCGTGTGGGGTATTAATAGAAAGGTCTTTGAAAATGATAAAAATGATGATGATGAGGAAAATGAATGATGTGATTATACATCTCATTTTTATTAAAGCAAATCGTTTTCGAGATATTAGCTCTCAAATCTGAAAAATGTGTCCCCCCCCTCTATTTTTTAAACTACGCGATATAAAATTCCAAAAAAAATATATGTTATGCACATTAATAAACTCTATTAACGATTTTTGGTTTGATTAAATCATCCCTTATAGTTTTTGAGGTAGGTTGATTTAACTGTATTTTTTTAATAATAAATTGATAATGGTACGGAACCCTTCGCGCGCGAGTCCGGCTCGCACTTGACCGGTTTTTTTACACAATAGTTTAAGAAGTGGCTCGTTTTACGTCACGTCCAAAACTTCGGAGGGCCATCTGTATTAAAAAACGTCGTACGAGACACGTGAAAAAAGGAAATTCGTAACTTACGTCGATTTAAAACACTCCCTTCGGTCTTAAAACATCGCCACACGTTTGGAATTTCCTGTTTTTCGCACTTGTGTCGTAATGTACCTACTATTATACAACTACATGGCATACCTACTCTTTCCCACCCTATATTAAGGTAATGGTACCAGTTTTGACAACTTTTACGTCATTAAAATGGACGTGTCCGAAGTATATCTAGAGGGTGTTTTCTTCATTTGCTTTTAATTTAAGGGAAGCTTATTTTGAAGGAAGGCAACTTTTATTAATGTCCCAAGTAACGTATCCAATTTAACGCAAATCAACACGAATTCCCTGTATAAGGTGTCAAGCATTGGTACGTTTACCTTAATTCGTTCCTCTGCTAATTTGTATTTATTGAGATTTACTCATCGTTTTTACATTTCGTTAAAGCATGACAAACGATGAAATTAATACAATTACAATTATGTTACCATACAAAATAGTTACAGGTAAAATATACATGATATATTATTACTATACTGTATATAATTTCTTACGTTTCAGAACACACGATGATTTTTCACTACATAGTCTTCGGGCTCATTTCGATGCCAGCATTCTGCATAGATACAGGTATTTACATAATACTTACTCTCTTGGTGAATTAATACGGGTTAGGAGGAATTTTTCATAAAAAATACTGCAAAATACTAATTTTAAATATATTTTGAAATTATTTATAGTCTAGGTCGAATCTTTTTAGGGTTCCGTAGTAAACAAGGAGCCCTTATAGTTTCGCCATGTCTGTCTGTCTGTCCACAGCATAGCTCAGTGGCCATATTAATCATGCCGACAAACTGGTAGAATAAAAACAAGAAAAACATTTTTTTTCGGGTAATTTCCCAACTTGTGGGGTATCATTGAATATATCTTTTAAAAAGAATAGGGGTCTTAAAGAGAAAGATTTTTTCTAAAGTCTATATTTTCGAAGATAACCGCTCCAAATAAAAAAATGTGTCCCAGCCCTCTAACGTTTGATCCGTGGGTCCAAAAAATATGAAAATAATCATGAATAGTGGCCTTATTTATTTAATAAACACGCACTTTAAGATTAAGAACACAATTTTGGTTTTATCACACACTTAAAATGTTGAACCTTGAGTTCACATACATTTTTAGTAAAAAATATCGATATTTATTAATTATTAAACGTTTTTTATTAACTTCACCGCGTATCAACTGTCGTCGATGCTTCAAATCTTGTGATCGATTTTTCGACCACTTCTACTGCACCAAATTTAATGAAATTTGGAACTCGTGTCCAGTTCCCATGACAATGCAATATTATAATATTTGTATCCTTGTACCCTCAAAGCCTGATGCTGCAGACGTACTGCTTACCTTAACCGAGAGTGTTAGACACGTGAAAATGAGAGTATAGCATGTTTGGCATAATCAAATACTAACAGCCTGATCTTGACTTCCAACTCCTCACTTCTGATGCTGCAGTACTGCCTACAATAACCGCAAGGTTTATCTTTTATCGACATCTTGATTTTAAAGAAGTTCTTTACAAACTTATTAAGTAGAAACATGCGAATTTAATCCTAACATCCAACTCCTCAAACCTGATACTCCAGGTGTTACTGCCTGCCACAACCGCTAGGTTTAGCGATATGTCGATTTTGCAGTACTGCTTTAGATATTTGGTAGAAACATACGGATTTAATTATCATCATCATCATCATATCAGCTGAAAGATGTACACTGGTGAATATAGGCCCCCCCCAAAGATTGCAAGGACCGGCCCTGTGCCACCCGCATCCAGCGACCTTCACCAGGTCACGAGTCCACCTTGTGGGAGGCCTACCCACGCTGCGCCTTCCGGTACGTGACCGCCACTCGAGAAACTTACCGCCCCAACGGCCATCGGTTCCACGCAATCCACGCGCGACGAGCCCCGCCCACTCCAGTTTAGCGATTCGAAGAGCTATATCGTTTACTTTGGTTCTGCTGCGGATGGTCTCATTTGTAATCCGATCTCGCAGAGAGACTCTTAGCATAGGCCTCTCCATTGCCCTTTGGGTGACTTTGAGACTTCTTATGAGGCCCATTGTATGCGACCACGGTTTAGTACCGTATGTCATTGCTGCGGCCCTTCGGCTAATAGACTCATAGGTTGACAGCGTGAGTGATTCGCGTAGGGCGAGCCGTCGCGCCTGCGTCCCTCCGGCTGATAGAGTGACAGCGTGAGTGGATCGCGTAGGGCGAGCCGTCGCGCCTGCGTCCCTCCGGCTGATAGAGTGACAGCGTGAGTGGATCGCGTAGGGCGAGCCGTCGCGCCTGCGTCCCTCCGGCTGATAGAGTGACAGCGTGAGTGAATCGCGTAGGGCGAGCCGTCGCGCCTGCGGCCCTCCAGCTGATAGAGTGACAGCGTGAGTGGTTCACGTAGGGTGAGCCGTCGGGTCTGCGGCCCTCCAGCTGATAGGGTGACAGCGTGAGTGAATCGCGTAAGGCGAGCCGTCGTGCCTGCGGCCCTCCAGCTGATAGAGTGACAGCGTGAGTGAATCGCGTAAGGCGAGCCGTCGTGCCTGCGGCCCTCCAGCTGATAGAGTGACAGCGTGAGTGAATCGCGTAGGGCGAGCCGTCGGGCCTGCGGCCCTCCAGCTGATAGAGTGACAGTGTGAGTGGTTCGCGTAGGGCAAGCCGTCGTGACTGCGGCCCTCCAGCTGATAGAGTGGCAGCGTGGGTGGTTCGCGTAGGGCGAGCCGTCGGGCCTGCGGTCCTCCAGCTGATAGAGTGACAGCGTGAGTGGTTCGCGAAGGGCGGGCCGTCGGGCCTGCGGCCCTCCAGCTGATAGAGTGACAGTGTGAGTGGTTCGCGTAGGGCAAGCCGTCGTGCCTGCGGCCCTCCAGCTGATAGAGTGGCAGCGTGGGTGGTTCGCGTAGGGCGAGCCGTCGTGCCTGCGGCCCTCCAGCTGATAGAGTGACAGCGTGAGTGGTTCGCGAAGGGCGGGCCGTCGGGCCTGCGGCCCTCCAGCTGATAGAGTGACAGCGTTAGTGGTTCACGTAGGGTAAGCCGTCGGGCCTGCGGCCCTCCAGCTGATAGAGTGACAGCGTGAGTGAATCGCGTAGGACGAGCCGTCGGGCCCGCGGCCCTCCAGCTGACAAAATGACAGTGTGAGTGGATCGTATAGGGAGAGCCGTCGGGCCTGCGGCCCTCCAGCTGGTAGAGTGACAGCGTGAGTAAATCGCGAAAGGCGAGCCGTCGGGCCTGCAGCCCTCCAGCTGATAGAGTAACAGCGTGAGTGGTTCGCGTAGGGCGAGCCGTCGGGCCTGCGGCTCTCCAGCTGATAGAGTGATAGCGTGAGTGGTTCACGAAGGGCGGGCCGTCGGGCCTGCGGCCCTCCAGCTGATAGAGTGACAGCGTGAGTGGTTCGCGTAGGACGAGTCGTCGGGCCTGCGGCCCTCCAGCTGATAGAGTGACAGCGTGAGTGAATCGCGTAGGGCGAGCCGTCGGGCCTGCGGCCCTCCAGCTGATAAAGTGACAGCGTGAGTAAATCGCGTAGGGCGAGCCGTCGGGCCTGCGGCCCTCCAGCTGATAAAGTGACAGCGTGAGTAAATCGCGTAGGGCGAGCCGTCGGGCCTGCGGCCCTCCAGCTGATAGAGTGACAGCGTGAGTGAATCGTGTAGGGCCAGCTGTCGGGCCTGCGGCCCTCCGGTTGATACTCGTAGGCTGACAGCGCAGGTGGTTTACGTAGGACGTGCACTCGGACCTGCGGTCCTCCAGTTGATATATAGAGAGTGTGAGTCTCTCGGATTCACGTAGTCCGTGCCATAGTGCCGTCGGGCCTATGGCCCTCCAGTTGATAGATTGCATGGATTGACCCTTTAGGCCCTCGGTTCGCGTCGGACTTTCCGTCAGACCTGCGGTCCTCCGGTTGGTCGACTCAGAGAATGAGTTTTTATTTTATAGTCTGAAAATTCGACTTGTATAAAAATTTTAACTTGAAATTCTCAATAAACCAAATTGATTGATATATTCCTTATTGTCAGATCTCTGTTATCTAAGGTACTTACCTATTGTATGAATAACACGTCCATTTGAGATACTTCGGGCATTCAACCTTACATTAACCACGCCGAAGCCTTTGGTTTTTATTTGTCAATCGAGATATTAAATTAAAAAAAATGGTGTTGGATTTCTAAAAATATCTATTCAGCAGGGATTCGCCTCCCGTTACACATAAAATAATGTCCATTACGTTTACATATGTGTCTTAATTCGTGATGAAAGCGCGAGAGTATAAACGCTACTTAGCATGCAAAATTGTATTACATATTACAAACAACATCGGTATAGTATCGGAAATTAACTTAACAATTGCACTAAAAACTTGAAAATAAAATAAGTAAAAAAAGTTTTAAGTTAAACGGTTTTTATTGCACCAAAAACTAGAAAATAAAAAATTGTTATAACTACCCGTAGATGCAACTTTCTGTAGATTACTCACGTGAAACTATTATCACTAGTTTTCCCAAGTCGGATGCTGAAAGCCACGTTTAGCCTCTATGTCAGTGGATTAAGCGTTACCTAATCGGAAACTTTTACTAAACTAAAATAAAAACGTGGGGCGTTATTAAAAATAAAGAAACATACTAGTTCAAAATATGTAATTGTAGCTTTAATTTTGAAATTAATCATCCACAGAGGTAAAAAGCTTTTATCAAGGCCAGAACAAAACTTATTACACTATTGCTGTCTTGATTTATATATGTGTTCTTAAATAACTATAGTGAGTTAATCACAATTGCGTACGCCCCACGTTTTTATTTCAGTTTGGTAAAAGTTTCCGATTAGGTAACGCTTAATCCACTGACATAGAGGCTAAACGTGGCTTTCAGCATCCGACTTGGGAAAACTAGTGATAATAGTTTCACGTGAGTAATCTACAGAAAGTTGCATCTACGGTTAGTTATAACAATTTTTTATTTTCTAGTTTTTGGTGCAATAAAAACCGTTTAACTTAAAACTTTTTTTACTTATTTTATTACTATTAGTATTAACGTAAAAATATATCTGCGAACGTGTTTCACGACATGCGTCAAAGACGTCAAATTCTATGGAAAGACCAGCCATATTTGTTAACATTATTTTTTGTTTTCTATTGACAATTGGTTTAGTTAATAGGAGAGACCCTCTTGCAAGAGGTTGATGACGTGATCAAAAATGTAGACATCATAATCTGGATTGAAGTGTCAGAGTGTCACTGACCATTCTTTGATAAAGATTGATGATAGGCAGCAGCGACATCATAGTGGACACTACTGCGATTGCAAAACCGCTTGCCCAGCGTGGCGATTATGGGAATTTACCTCCTAATGCATCTAAACGCATACATAGTTATGACAAACATAGCGCGACCAATATTAAGGTGCGTTCAAACTAAAAGAGCATTCGCTGTTCTAACCTCCCATTCTACGAAATAACAACACGTGAACCAAAACGTGATTGGTTGATTTCGTAGAACGGGCGCTAGAACAGCGAATGCTCTTTTGGTTTAAACGCACCTTTACAGGGTGCTATGTTACATTTTCGGGGTAATTGAATCTGGGCTAAGTCAATGTGACAATGCTCACAAGTTGACAAAGGTGCAACATGGAACTTTGTAATACAGTAATACCCCGCTTAACGCGGTTTTTAAGTTTAGGCATTTATTAAGTAAATTGATATCTGGTTGGATATTATCTTGCGCGCGGCACATCGCGCCACCTCGGATCGCATTATTCTACTTTCTAACAATAAGTTAATTACATTATTTAGTGTTTTAAGTAAAACAAGTGTACTACTAATATGCAAAAATAACGAAAATGCTTGAGTTTGGTACTTTATTACAAGACCCCGATATACGCGAAATTCGCTTTAGTAGTAGTGCTCGGCGACGAATGCGGCGTGAGCTGAAACTACTTACACTACGTCGAGAGTTTGACATTTAATGTACGAACTTCGTATTCTCTAACGAAAAACAGCGACGAACTCGCCCACAACCTCGCTCACAGCCTCGATTCCTAATGCCAAATAAAACAGCTAGGATTTTAGACAAGGCTGTCTCGACGTCGAGCTCGTTGACGAACGCAGCGTCGAATGTGTGAATAAGAGAATAGCATATCCGGAACGCAAAGCGGGATATTACTGTATTGGGTCAGCGATAGGCTGAATGTGATAATCTGGATTACAGAGATGGTGGTCCTAAGAGCGGTGCGTTGGCAGGATGCGCGGCTCCCCTGCGGACAGGGCAAGGTGTTCCTGGACGGGCCGGACGCCTACGTGTTGTGGCTCAAGAACGAGAGGGACTTCCTTTACCGGTTCCCGAATGAGGAGACGCAGAGGCGGTAAGCGTTGAAACCTTTACTGATAATAGGTACATAATAATAATAATAAATATTCTTTATTGCACACCTCGAACAAACAAAAACCAAAACAAAGGTGACATAGAACTAGACAGAGGTTAAACAAAAGGCGGTCTTATCGCTAACAAGCGATCTCTTCCAGACAACCTTTAGGTAGCGGAGATATGAATTAAATATTAGTCAAAAGGAGGTGCAAAACTAATTAGGGACAGAAAGAAGCAAATTTTGAGAGGTTCTACTGGATTTTAAGTAGCTGAAACGCTCTTTGAGGTAACGAGGGGTAGCGGGATTGAAAAGTATGCTATAAAGAAGGCTAAAAATGGTACATACATATGTACAACACTGTTTTTTACGCTGTTAGAAAGAGTTGTTCAAGTTTCTCAATCCATATTCCCCATTTGGCAGCCAGCTACCAAATCTGGCTACCAAACGGTACTAAA